>PVIJ01002696.1:0-153227 GCA_004024925.1 Scalopus aquaticus | reverse complement strand
AAAAAAAAGAACTTAAAAAAAAAAAAAAGAGTCCAGGTGAGACAGGACATCTAGGTGGTGTCCAAAGTGATGGGATGAAGACAGGTGGGAGAGATTAAGTTTGCAAAACATGTAGCGACATAAGGAAGCAGGGAGGAACTGAAGACAATGGCAGGTAAGATCCTGGGTACCTGAGACTGAGGTAGAGACTTTGGCGGGCAGCCTTTTCACTGAGACAGCCCAGTGAAACGGGGTTTCACAGCAAACCAGGTTAAATGGAGGTGAAGAGATACTCTGAGGTGGGGGTGAGTAGGGCAATTGAAGTTCCTGGTGGATGTCCTCTGTTTCTCAGTAAGGAGGGAAATGAGGTTGCTGGCCAAGGAGGAGAGAGAACAGATAGGCTTTGTGATTGGATAAGTGAAAAAGTGTTACATAAAATACACATTATGGGCCCTTTCAGGAGACATTGTCCCTAATTTTATGAATGGTTTATTGATACTTAAAAATGACTGTTATTCTCACACATTCTGCTTGGCAAACTTCAGTGCCTTGTACAAAATGACTACAGACCATCAATTGATGATAGCACCTGTCCCCAAGTCTTCAATGCTCCTTCTTGCCAAGTAAATTACAAGTTCACGTTTAAGCATATCTGTGAGAACTATTAAAAAAAAAAGTCCATAAAACTGTTTTTCAAGGAAAAGCTATCTGGCTTTTAAAAACCTCATTCCTGAAATGCCAGTTGATTGAAATGAAAATTATGCACTTTTTCATTTTGTTTATAATGCATTCATAGACACAGTCCAAGCAAAACACTTTAACACGGCTTCCATAAAATGCCCATTTGTCAGCCATTCAAGAAGAGCAAGTGTACAAAGCAATTAGTCACCAAATTGAAATGAAGTGTCAGAGAATTTTTAGTCGATTTTCTAATCCTTGGCAAGAATCAGGGCTATTTCTACTTTAAAAATGGCCCTTCTAGGTGAATTGATGATGAATGGGAACTTGGTCTCCTGCACAGGGGAAATAAATGCCATCACTCCCATTTTCTGAGTAAGGCTGGGCAATTCCTCTTTGCTGCAGTTTGGTTAACAGCCACAGGCCAATGGAAAAATTTGTGCTGAACAGCAAGTTGATGCCCCCAAACACAATTTGGGAAGGTAATTTCTCTCTATTTTCCCACTGGAAGGATTGCCAGGGGAAATTGAGTTGTTAGCTCTGTGCTTTTTCATTGCTTAAGATTTAGAGGACAGAGAGGAATACATTTGGACACTAACACCAGGAATACAGAGTGGATGGGATGGCAAACTAATGAGAAAGGATTTGAAAAGAAGCAATTTATTCATGTGTATCTGTTTAAATTCAGTCAATTTCCAAGGTTGTGGAAGGTCTCAAATTTTGAGATGTCTGGGGATAGAGATTGTAAAATATGGTTTAGCTCTAGTTACCTGCAATTTGCTGCTTTAGAAAATATGGGAGGCAGAAAAGTAGGGCTGAAAGCTTGGGAAAGGAAAACACCAACTCGGGAAAGATCAAATTGGTGCACGGAAGTCCAACTTGAGCTAGCACCCCAATTCCTGGGAGGGCTTCTTTGATCCCAGATTGCTGGGCCCACCCAGAGTGACTGACTTTGCAGGTCTGGTGCCTGGGAATCAGCATTTCTAAGCCATGCCCAGGTGAAAGATGGTGCTGGTATGGTCTAGACCTGAAGAAACCACAGTAAAGTTACAACCCGAGTAAAACCATGGTGACTGGACTAGGGGGATGAAGTTTATTCTGGAGAAAGAAAACTAATCATCACAAGTTTTGGATTAAAAATTCATTTCATAGTCTCTAATAGGTAGATTAGAGAAACTGGTCTTAAGTGGCAAGTAGGCATCTTGCAAGATTGGTTATAAGAGATATTTAGCCAGCAAGGTTAAATACTGGATTCTCCGAATGAGTGGCTTAAAAGGGAAATCCTTCAACTGAATTCAAAAGTAAGAACTTTTAAGGTTTGTGGCTCATAATTTAAATGCATAAGACAGTGGCGAGAAATACAAATTGTTTTAAAACACTTAAATTAACCAAGACGTTTGGAATTTAAAAGAATCTGGTATGAAGAGCTCATGTTAGCTGAACCAGGTCTCCTTCCTGTGTCCCTGGGGCCTGCGGGCAGTCAGAGAGGTTTAATGAGACTCCTGTGGCTAGGGGCACCCACTGAACGAAAATGTGATTGGTCTTGCTAGTAAGAAAAAGTTTTTTTTAAAGATTTATTTATTTATGGGGAGCTCCCTGGTGGCGCAATGGGTTAAGCACAGCGCTGTGGAGCTGTGGGCAGCTGCCGTGCAAGTTCGATGCCCTGCTGGGGCGATTCCCACATGGCGCAGCAGACCTCTCCTGCCTCGCCCAAAGCTCCCCTCAGCAGTGTATTTCGGTCAATCTGCCTGTTCTGCTCCCTACTCTGTCTCTGTTGAACCTGCTCACCGCCCAACACCTCTGGCCTGCACCGCAGCTTGTATGCATAAATAATTTTTTTTGTTTAAATTAAAAAATTTTTAAGAAGATTTACTTATTTATGCATACAAGCTGGGGTGTAGGCCAGAGGTGGGGGGGGGCGGTGAGAGGATTCACCAGAGACAGAGTGAGGAGCAGAACAGGAAGATTTATTGAAATACACTGCTGAGGGGAGCAGCAGGTGAGGCAGGAGGTTTGCTGCGCCATGTGGGAAGCTCCCTGGCCGGGTATTGAACATGTGCTGCAATGGCTGTGGATAGCTTCAGAGTGCTGCAACTCAACTTGTTGCGCCACCAGGCAGGCCTGAGAGAAACTCTTTATTT
The DNA here is from genome assembly GCA_004024925.1 of Scalopus aquaticus. Lineage (NCBI taxonomy): Eukaryota > Metazoa > Chordata > Mammalia > Eulipotyphla > Talpidae > Scalopus > Scalopus aquaticus. The sequence continues at coordinate 150,429 of PVIJ01002696.1, read as the reverse complement.
CAACTTTTCTTGAGGGGGCTGGGTGGGAAAATTACAAAGTCATAAATTCTCATTGACCTTCATAAGTGGACAGACGTCTTAAAATTGCAATCGAAGACACAAGCCATTACTTTACAAGAGCAACATGGGATTAGTTCCTTGTACAATTCAGGGTTATAAAATCTGCATTTTTCTCCATGAACTGCCTGCCATACTTCCTTTTAAATCACATGATGAAAGATGTGAAATTTACCATGTTCCTCTTTTGATCACAGCAGCCAGGAACTCCCACAGCTAAGTTTTCTGTTCCAGTCTGGCAGCTCCCCTTGGAGTGCTTCTCTGATATAGCTGTCTCTCCTCGGCTCCCTATTTCTTAGCCAGTAATTTTTGGGTCTCTTTTTGTACACAGAAAGAACAAAAACTTCACACAAGTTTCTCTTACTATGAGATCCTATTAAAACAATTTTTTGGTGTATAGATATGGTTACATATAATGAATTAAAAATAGATAATCCCTATTTAGTCTCAAATGACTATTTGTAAAATGTAGAAACATCTCTCTGTCCTCAGGCAGAACATTCTTTTTTTTAAAAGGTTTATTTATTTATGCATAAAAGCTGGGGTGCAGGCCAGAGGTGTGTATGTGGGGGGGGGGTGAGAGGATTCACCAGAGACAGAGTGGGGAGCAGAACAGGCAGACTGACTGAAATACACTGCTGAGGGGAGCAGCGGGCGAGGCAGGGGAGGTCTGCTGTGCAATGTGGGAAGCTCCCTGGCTGGGTATGAAACGCTTGTGCTGTAATGGCTCTGGATAGCTTCATTGTGCTGTACCTTACCCCATCGCGCTATCAGGGAGACCCCTCACGTAGAATATTCTTTTGGGGGGTTGTAACACAATGCTCAGGAACATGAACTTGGACAGACTGCTGGGATTTGAAATCTGTCCTAGCATGCTGGCTCTGTGACTCTAGATAAATACTTAACTTCTGTGGGTCTCTGGTCTCATCTGTGAGATGACCTTACAGTACCAGGCTCCAAAGATTCTGGTGATGCTTTCTTAGTGCTCCAAAGAGTGCCCCGACCACTGTAAGTATTCAGTAAATGTTAGCTATTTTAATTAGAAACAGTGATGATGAGATTGCACACATTACTCAGCTTGGAGTTAAATGGCACCATTTCCATCAGGTTCAAGGTTTGGGGCCACAGGAGCTTTGTTTTTAATTGGGACTCAGTTTGGAAGATCATATCCTGCTAAATGAGTGCCTCTGTGAGGCCCTTGCAGAGTTAGAGTGGCCAGCGTAGAACTCAGAAGCAGTGACAGAGAGAAACAGAAAGATGCAGTGAGAGGAGAGACCGTTCCCAGGGCAACAGGTTGCTAGGGACAAGTATTTGGCAAAGGGCCCTGGAGAAATTTCCTTGAACTACATCTAATGAAAATACTCTGTACTTAACACCGAACTTTCAGTATGAAGCAAACCTGAGAATGTGGACTAAGGGCCCTGAAATCCTGCTCACTTATCCTGGGCTACTTTATGGCAAGAATGATGTGGCACACAAGAGAAGGCATGAGAGTCTGGGTAGCATCCTAGGAAATTTGGAATTGAGTTTAATAGATTCAACTCCCTGTTTGGGAGAGACAATTTGGAAACTATGGTCGGTCACAATCAGATGGCTAGTGTATGTGGTCCTATAAAATCAAATGCCAGACAATTATATACTGTTCTTATTTCATCACTTTTATCACCCTCAGGAAGTCTTCATAAAATTCTGAGTTGAGGAACTGTCCCAGGTACTGGTATGCAGATATAGACAGTGGACAAAATCCACTGACCTCTTGAGACAAGATCAAGGCACCCAGAGAGAGCCAAACATGATAGGCATGAGTCCTTGGAGAACTATGTAAAATGTTACATAGCGCTGTGTAAGTCTGGCTTCTCTAGAGAAACAGAACCGGTGGGGGTGGGGGTGTGAAGAGTGTGTGTGTGTGTGTGTGTACCTCTCTCTGTTTTTAGGAATTCGATCATGGGATTTTGGGGGCTGGCAATTCCCCAGTCTGCATGGCAGGTAGGATGGAAGCCCAGGGGACAGCTAATGTTACAGCTTGAGTATGAAGGCAGTCTGCAAGCAAAACTCCTCCTTCCTTGGAGACCTGTCTTTTTTCTTTTAAGGCCTTTAACTGATTAGGTAAGGCCCACCCACATTATGGAGGGTAATCTGCTTTACTCAAAGGCTACTGGTTTAAGTATCAATCTCATCTTAAAAATATTTTCACTGTGACATCTAGACTGGTGTTTGGACAAATAATTTGGACATTGTGGGGCCTAGTTAATTTGACATGGAAATTTAATCATCAAGGGGCTTTCCTAATATCTATGAATTTTCACTGAAACCCAAAACAAGGGCAATAGGCGATTGCAACACTGTAAAGAGGAGCTGCTAGATACATCTGGGCTAAATATCAGTCACTGTTTCTATAACCACCTCTTTTCCATCATCCACTTCAATCTATATAACAGATGACGGGAAAGTAGAAAGAGACTCAATGGAAGAAGCTAAAGAAGCAGAGTATACTTCTTCCTTTCTTCAGAGTAAATGCTCCATCTCTACCTGGAGGAAGGGAGAAAAATTTTAACTGTAGAGACCATGGAGACAAAGTTCCTGATTTTAATCCTCGAATGAGACCTGCTGAGTTCAAGCAGCCCATAGAATCTTTTCCAGTAAAGATTCCATAGAATCTTTCTCCAGTAAAAAGAGAGTGGGAAATATTTAGAAATTTCCTGAGAGAATCCAAGATGCGCTCCACATCATGCAAATACGGGCGCTGGTTCCTGCTTCCCCCCCTACAAAACTGTGAAGACAACCTGATAAAAGCTGTCCATAGAAACAGAGGAGGCACAGGGCAACCCCCGCTTCCAGAGACTGGCATGGTAATATATGGAGGTGTGAGTTTCCCATGGAAACCCCATAATTGGATATCATGACAAATAGCCAGGGTCCAGTGTCTTAATTCCAAGAAGGCTCCTTCTCATCCAAGGTGGCTATTTGGTGTGTGTGGGGGATCCTATCTTAAGAAAAAAGGAGGTGGACTGCAGGGCTGGAAGTCCCAAGAGGACAATGAGATATTCTGACTCATGCCAGGGTAGAGTTCCCACTGAAGGCCTCCACAAACGAGCTCTATGAAAGTGTCAGCATGTGGATGCCAGACATGAGGGGTTGCCAGAATGCAAACAGGCTGGACAAGTTTTACTCAGTTTTTGTTCTATTTCCTCCATTCCTTCTCCCCACCTCCCCACCCCCAACTCTGATAAACTTATAGGAGCTGGAAGCAACATTTTGAGGGCTAGAAGACTGGGTATGGGATGAAGGGAGAACAGAGAGGAATGGTGCAAAAACTGACCAGACCCCTTCCCCCATTACGGACATGAGTCCCTGAACCAAGGAGAGGTGGATGCTGTAGCTGGGTCTGAGGTGTACCCTTTACTTTAGATTTGCCTGAACTTTTTAATACTTGAAAGTGAGTCTTGACTGTGTCTGACTGAGATAACACTCGTGGTGAGGAAGGAATCCGCAAAGTATGTTTGAAGGCAGCGGAGCAAGACAATTAATTCTTTTCCCATAGGTGTCCTTAATTGAAATTTGTTCAGCCCTCTCCGTATGCTGGTTGTACAAATTTAAAAAGACTCAGTCCCATGGGAAGTCTGAGTCAAGAATAAAAGCAAAGGCTCCCAACAGAGGAACATGCATCAATTTGTCCAATATGCCAACCAAATAGCCCAATGAGTGACAAGTAAATGAGCCGGTGTGGGCCAGATGGAAACCCTATGTGTGTGGCTATGTCTCCACTGCAAACAGCAGGTTATATAATCTTCTATTCCTCCAGGGTTAGCCTGACTTCCACACAGAAGAATTAGTGATGAAGGCAAAATACATAGAACAGTACTGCTAATGTGGCTAATGTGTAGCTCTTCACTTTAGTTCAATGGATAAGTCTGTTCCTTCCCACCTTATTATTCTAAATTGATACAAGTATTATCAGTAAGTACTTAAATGTCTATTTCTGGGGATTACTGTCACTTGCTCTGCTAGACTCTCAAAGAAACGGGTTGATTTTCAGTTAGTATGCATTGATCATTATTATTTATGTCCTGTTTTTGCGTTATCTTGATTTTAACTAACTTTACTACATTCCCTGCAAAGCCTTGGTCTCTCCCTCCTGCCCTCAGTGGATTTCTCATTTAGTCATGGGAGAGTAAAATATATAAAAATATAAGGAAATACTGATAATGAAAGATCTCAGAATAAAAACATGCCAGAGAAGTAACAATGAAGTGAGATTACACATTTGCTCAAATGCCTAGTGTGGCTATGTTAAAGGATGAGAGACACAGGCAGACTGCAGCTGTAAAACCACACATACTTCCATCAAGTGTCTCTTCTCCCAGTTCATTTTATTTCTTAGAAGATTTCTTAAAAGAATAATATTCATGTTTGGAAGGATCATTCTTTTCGCAGTCCTTTATCAATGTTAAGAATTATTTTGGGGGCCTCCCAAAGGGTTAAGTCTCAGCACTATGAAGCTATCAGCAGCCACTGTAGCACAAGTTCGATCCCAGGCCAGGGAGCTGACCCACATGGCGCAGCAGACCTCTCCTGTCTCACCCGCTGCTCCCCTCAGCAGCATGTTTCAGTAGATCTGCCTGTTCTGCTCCCCACTTTATCTCTGGTGAATCCTCTCACTCACCCACACCTCTGGCCTACATCCCAACCCTTACATGCATAAATAAATAAATATTAAAAAAAAGAATTATTTTTGAAAGGCTACCCTTGTAGTCCCAGCCTAGAGACTGAGGGAATCAGACCAAGTGAGGTGGCTGAAGAAGTAAGTTCTTTTTTTTTTAAAACTTTTTTAAAGATTTTTTTTATTTATGAATACAAACTGGGGTGCAGGCAAGAGGTGTAGGGTAGTGAGAGGGTTCACCAGAGACAGAGTGGGGAGCAGAACAGGCAGATTGACCTAAATACACTGCTGAGGGGAGCAGAGGGTGAGGCAGGAGAGGTCTGCTGTGCCATGTGGGAATCTCCCCGGCAGCATCAAACTCAAGCTGCAGCTGCACACAGCTCCACAGCACTGCACTTAACCTGCTGAGCCACCAGGGAGGCCGAGGAGAAGTAAGTTCTGACAGGAGAGAGGGATGTTGGTTATGAGGAAAACTACAGAAGGAATAGGAACTAATAAAGACCATGTTACAGCATGAGTGTGAAGGGAAGTTAGGAAGCCAGTAGTCCCAAATTTTAACCAGAAGTCTAACTGCTGTGCTTTCCAAAGCATTTGGGGAAAAAAGATTAAACTAGTAAATCCCTGCAAACAGACACTAGGGTTCATGATAGTATTTGCATTCACTTTGCATTTTAAAAATCTGCCTGGACTATCTTTGAAAATTTTCAAGTTACACTCACACTGGTAATGATGGAGTTCCTTCACTCCTTATCATGTTCAGATACTTCTCGTGACAGCACAGAACCCAGTAAATTAAAAGGGTCTTGATCAAAAAAAAAGAAAAAAAAAAACTACTAAAATTTTTGGAGAACCTCTTCCAAAAATATGCTTCCAGGGTCAACTGTTTCTCTCATAAATTAGGTAATGTGGATGGTTCTGACAGAAATGCTATAATAAAATGTTCAACAAGATGAGGATTATTCTTAGCATGAAAGACAGTGTTCTCTGAATCCCATCTTTTATTGGATTATAATCAAGGTCAGAGCTTTTTCCGGATGTTTCCTGCTAGCCTAAAGTGGATTCTTTGTTTTCTAAGAAAAAGGCCTAACATTCACAGCTTGGCCTCACTGCCCGCTGCTTCCCACTTCCTGTGGCTCCGTGGGTCAGAGCCAAAGCATCCGAGAGGGGAGTGGAGGGCAGCCCGCTCTTCGGCCATTCACTCAAGGATGGCCAGAAGTGATTTTCTGTCAGACTGAGATTGGGGTCAGGAGGATTCTGAAGCTTTTACACATACACAGACAACCCAGTGTGAAGGAGAGAACTCCCTGGTATTTGGACGTTCTCCAAGAGGGAGACCAGTTCACGCAGTTTTAAAGACTCTGGAAGGGTCAGCGACTGGGGCTGGTGGAGACAATATGAAGGTAGATAAATCGCCAACTGCTGAGTCAGTCGCCTCACAACCGCATTTACTGAGCGCCCTGCCGAGGCAGAGCTCTGTGGAAGCAATTAGTAAAGACAGCATAGTTTAGGGGGGGGGCGCTGTCCACTTGGAATCCCATAATCTAGTTGAACTGCTCTCCCATTCTCCACATACATGGTTCTCAGTGGGTGGCCAGAGACTCTTCCCCCAGGTGACACTGTTTGGTTGTCACAACTGGAGGTTGACAGTGGAAGGCTTGCAGCTGGCATCTAACAGAGACTTGGAATGCTGCTATACAACCTTCGCTGCACCCAACAGCCTCCCACCCCCTGCCTAAAACGTCAGTGTAGCCAAGGTCCAGAAGCCCTGACCTGGATTGTGTGGTTCAGCTTTCAGCGGAAGCTAATTAGGCTCAAGCCTATGCAATATACTCTTAGACACTGACTAAGAGGTGGTTTTTGCCTTTATGTAATTTAATTCATCAAAGGAATAAACACCTACATATGTACTGATTCTAAATGATCTGTCAAATTTGGTGGGGTGAGGCTACAACAGCAAAGGGACGACCTAGGGGCAGGAGGGAGAGCTTGGGGTGTGTGGTAGAGCCACCCTGGTGAGGTCTCCAGGTCTCTCCTCCCTCCTCTGGACAACACGGAGGATGGTCTTTCTCTTTAAGGTCTTTGGGGGCTCAGACAGTCTATCATTAAAAACTGCCAGCCATGGAAACCCATATACTCATTTCCCCCTATTCACATGTCTTCACGAATATTTCTCTGGCATGCCTACTAAAATCCTTTCTCAAAGATTCTTCTTTTCTATTATGAAATGTTTTTCACTTTAAACAAGATGATTATTAACTTTTTTCAAATCTTTACTTGCAACTAAACGCCTCTTTATTCCACTTAAAAATCATCTTCTCCAAGCCTGACCCAGACACATCCTCGCTGCAACAAAAGCTACTCTGTGAGCCCTGGGGCCTGTCCATATAATCAACATGCTGACACTCTCCGACTGTGCTTTTTCTTTCATCTCCTTTTAACCTGAAAAATCTATGTGTGTGTCTATTCTCTCCACAGGCCACAGGATTCTGGAATGAGTATACAGCATTCAGTGACCATACTTTATAAAGTGGAGTTTGTTATGGACATACACAGTGCTCTCCTGATTATCTGTAAAAGACCACAGACACAATTTGAGAGAAAAATAGGCAGAAAGATAAAATTAGCTTATTCTATTCAGAGTTGTGAATAGAATTGCCCCCAAACAGGGTATTTATGAAAACAAACAAAAGCAAAGATTGTGTTAACACAACAGAATGTAATTAGCATTAACTCTAAATGAAATTTTTACAGGTAATTTCCACAAACACTTTATCATAATCCAAAAATCAATTTATAACTTGGAAACTAGATGAATGTTACAGGGTCTCCATTTTAGCTCCTTCTTCACTTTAAAAGGTCCTCCAAAAAAATAAAATATTTCCTGAACTTCTGACAAGCTCTATCATATCCACAAAATCCTTCATGAAGGTTCTTTACTATTAGTGTATGAATTTTGACAAATCATTTGAATTCTCCAGATAACGGTGCTCTCATGTACACAACAGAGATGTACACAGATGCTGGCGGCCTATCATCGCTGAAGTTTTTCCTAGCTCTGATTTTCCACACAGCTAACACTGAGAGTTCCAACGTTGAGTAGTTTCTAAAAATCCTCACGCCCAGGTGACACCCCAGACAAATAAATCAATCTCTCGAGGAGGGGCAAAGCAACAATGTCTTTTTCCTAAGCTCCCGGGTAATTCTAATATGCAAACCAGGTTATACTCAATGCTTATCTTTTTTTTTTTTTTTTTTTTAAAGATTTATTTTTTATTTATACATACAAGCTGGGGTACAGGCCAGAGGCATGGGGCGGCGAGAGGGTTCACCAGAGCCAGAGCAGGGAGCAGAACAGGCAGATCAGAAATACACTGCTGAGGGGAGCAGCGGGCGAGGCAGGAGAGGTCTGCCCCGCCACGTGGGATTCTCCCCGGCCGGGCGTCGAACTCGCGTCGCCGCTGCCGACAGCTCCACAGCGCAGCGCTCAACCGCTGCGCCACCGGGGAGGCCCTCAATGCTTATCTTGATTTAAGATAAATCGAGTTTCCTAGACTAGTGACTTTCTTAATGTTTTAAAAAAATTCATAAAAATACATTTTATATTGTGCTGAAGCACACACATATTTCAAGAAAATAACTGAGGAATGTATCTATTAAATCTATTTTTGAAAAATATTTATTTATTCATGCATACAAGAACCGGGGTGTAGGCCAGAGGTGCAGGGTGGGGAAGGGTGAGAGAATTCACCAGAGACAGAGTGGGGAGCAGAACAGCAGACCTACTGAAATACACTGCTGAGGGGAGCAGTGAGCCAGACAGGAGAGGTCTGCTGCGCCATGTGGGTCAGCTCCCTGGCTGGGATCAAACTAGTGCCGCAGTGGCTAGTGATAGCTTGCTAGCACTGACTTAAACTCTGTGCCACCAGGGAGGCCCGCTGTTAAATCTAAAACAAGTATCATGAACTCTGGTATTTCTATATAATTTCATCATATAAATTAAAAAACACCTGCCCTAGCCACAGGCTGTGTTCTATAACGTGGCCACTAGAGGGAGCCCAGCATTTAAGGAAAGCAAACAGGCTCTGGTGTTCTGAACTCTGCAAATTAAAAAAGAAACAAACATGCATATGATTTGACGTTATACCGGGATAAAAGTAAGCTACTTACTTTATAAGAAAAGGAGGGTGGGGACCTCCCTGGTGGCTCAGCGGTTAAACACTGCACTGTGGGGTAGCAACGACATGAGTTTGATGCCCTACCGGGGAGATTTCCACATGGGGTGGTAGACCTCTCCTGCCTCAGCCTCTGCTCCCCTCAGCAGTGTATTTCTGTCAATCTGCCTGTTCTGCTCCCCACTCTGTCTCTGGTGAACCCTCTCGCCACCCAACACCTCTGGCCTGTACCCCAGCTTGTATGCATAAATAAATAAATCTTAAAAAAAAAAAAGAAAAGGAAGGTGGCTACTGGGAAAATGTTGTATTAACAGTAGCTGACACGATGAAAGAGGAGACCTGTGCCGAGTGCACTGCTGGGCTCCCAGCACCAGGCCACCTGATGAGATGGGCAGTTTACCCTTTTCCCGTTGAACAAAATGAGAGCCAGAAAGGTGAGTGACAAGACCACCATGGAGAGATGGCAGCCCTGTCACTGCGGAGCCAGGAGAGGGAAAAGAAAGGTTTGGAATCTGGTCACAAATTTATAAAGAGACAAACAGAATTTACCTCCAAATGTGCTGGGCCCTTGCCTCTAGAAAGGATAAAATGTTTGAGGTTTAAGGTTCCTAATATTAGTACAGATTATCTTCACATAAATTGGAAACACACTGGACCCCCCCCCCCGCCCACAACGGATTTAGATTTCAAAGTACATATATTGAAAGCAATGGGGTGAAAGTGGCACCACAGGGAGCAGCATAGGGGCCTGAGGCAGAGGCCATAACGGGAGGCCTCCTGGGTTCTGGCTTCGCTGAAAGTGCAGGAGCTGCCCTTGAAGGATTTCAACAGGGGAAGGCTGTAGCGTGGCTACTGTACTGGAGATGTCAAACAAAACGGGCTCCTACTTTATTTCTATTGGCTGGTGCTGACCTAGGATAGTGTCCTGGATTCTTGCCGGAACATGGAATTAATGGTGGTGCATTTATCAAAATGGACAAGATCAGGAGAGGGGAGTTTTGGATAAACATAAAACAGTTCTGCCCTGGACATATAAAGTATGCAATGTCTGCAAGATTTCCAGGGGGAGAAGAGGAGCCCAAGCTGGGAGCAGAGGTGACAGCTGTCCCTGAACATGTGGGTGTCATCAGCCTGCAGCAGCCACTGAGAGCTGCGTTAGCATCTGAGATGCCTTCCTGAGAGTCTGTGTGTTGGGAGAGCCCAGGCGACACCCACACCAAGTCCAGAGACACGGCAGCAGGTCAGTCTTAAGTAGGAATAGGTGGCCAGAGAGTGCAGAAAGACACTAATTTCAACCTTCTTGTAGTAAGAAAAAGCTCTACAGGCCTCCCTGGTGGTATAACGGGCTAAGTGTCAGCACTGTGAAGCTGTCTGCAGCCACTGCAGCATGAGTTTGGTCCCTGGCCAGGGAGCTCCCCACATAGCGCAGCAGACCTCTCCTGCCTCGCCCGCTGCTCCCCTCAGCAGTGTATTTCAGTGGATCTGCTTGTTCTGCTCCCCACTCTGTCTCTGGGGAATCCTCTCTCCACCCCACACCTCTGGCCTACACCCCAGTTCTTGTATGCATAAATAAATAAATCTTAAAAAAAAGGAAAAAAGAAAAGCTTTACATTTATGACAGTTTCATATTGATATAATTTTTTGTTTGGAATTCATTTTTTTTTTTTTTTTGGTGAACTGTAGTTAACTTAAATACACAGTTAGGATTGCTTTGTTTTCGTAGACAACATTCACAGTTTCACTGTGGAAATCCCTGGAAAGCTTCCTTTATACAGAACTAACAAAACGCGATATGATAAATCTCTCAAAATCCCTACATATCCAACATCAAAGGAGGAATTAATACTGCTTGAGCTCTCAAGTGAGATCTTGGTGCCTTGGCAGGGTAACTTGCTTGCTGAGAGAGGGACATGTTTTTAGAGATAGAAAAATTTTCATTTAACCCCCAAATTAAGTGTTACTCCGGAGAACTCAGTTTTTGACAGCCATAAATGGGGAAGTTAGTGGTGAGCTCTGTGGTTAGTGCTAACATCTGAGCAACATCTAAATTCATAAACTCACAGCAGAGTTCCTGGCCTTCTGGGAAGCACTAGTCAATGTTACTCTTGTTCTTGTTAATACAGAAATTCCTACCTGCTCATTAATTTCTATCATACAAATAGGTGTGTGCATGTATGCACTGTATGGGACACATATTTCATATATGAAACATTGACTGCATCATATATTATATCATGTAATGTCATGTGAAATCAGGTTCCCCACACTTGTTCTGCTGATCTAGCACAGATTTTCCTTGCAGATGTGTTACTCAGCTTGATATTAAGGTGGAATTTTCTTTGTGTTCCTGATGTTCCCACGTGGGGGGACCCTCAATACAACAATACAACACTTCCTGTTCTTTTTTTTCCTCTCCAATCGCTCTTCTTTAAGGTGGGCATATGATCCCCTGGAGGCTTTGGGAGATGGAGCCATCTATGCTGGAATACAGAAATTTTCGCAAATACTCTTAAAAGCCAGCAGAGCCCACACAGTAAAAGCCATCAAGACTCATCTCCTGATGATCAGGACACTGCAGAAAGCAGTTTCAGGTATGGACATATGTGACATGAAAAGGCCAGGAAAGGCATCAAAGAAGTTCTTGGTGAGTTTTCAGGGGAGGCAGCCGTGGAAGGAGGCATGCAGATGTTTCCCATGATAGGGACATAGTCCAGAAACTTACGAGATTACATCTCAAAACAGAGGCAAGATGAAACCGATGAATGTGCCCGGGCAGAGTGATAATGGAACAAGAGCAGGTGCAGGTTCCTGCTGGGATAAGGTGAAATTCTCCAGCACGGAGAGGAGTAGACAGCCTTGGTTTGTTGGAAAAGTAGAAGATCTCCGGCATATCAAGAACTAATAGTTTTGCATTTCTCACCATTGGAGATGCCACACACTGAAATCTAATAAGATCAAAGTTTTCACTATAAATCAAAGGGTTAAAGGCCCTCACATTCGGTAAGCAGGGCTAGTCCAGGTATGTCAGAAGAGACCAGGTCAAGGATTAAACTATGGGAACTTCCCTGAAGTTTTCCTAAAAGATTAGATGACGCTACCGTAAAGAAAGACTACACAGGAAAATGCTCCTAATACTCTTATCAAAAACTGAGGGAGGCAGTGTTTTAGGAGAACACAGCCGAGCAAATGGTTCTCAGCAGGCTCCTGAGATGCCAACAGTGTTTTCAGTTCAGGACTCTTGTTAGGGCAACTTTCCCACTGGAAGAGATTTGTGGATTCAGTGAAAATCTTCCATAGGAGCCACATTTCACAGACTAAATGATGACACAGTAAGAGACACAAATATTTACTTTCCCATACCCATCCTCTCTGCACCCTAAATATGCTCCATTCTTAAGGGCATGAGATGGTATCTCACTGTGGTTTTAACTTGCACCTAGGGTGTTTCTTTTTGGAGGCGCTCTGTTAGGGTAACACCCTGGTCTTTCTCCGCTTTCCTTCATCCTGATGGGAGAGATGTCCCTTATCGCATACTGGGGACAGAAAAAAGGATGGAATCGAAGTGACTAGCCCTTCTTCTAGGATCTGTCTGCCCACAGACAGTCCTCACTCAGCTCTAACCCTCCACAGGGCAGGCTTTGTGGGTTTCAGACTTGCTAGTGGGCAGGTCATTCTGATTTATGGAAGATTTAATCAGTTTGCTTGGCATCAAGTCTAAGCCATGTTCTTTACAACTTGATCATGAAAGGGGACGTTTAATATTCCATCGACTGGGATTCCTGCAACCACCTCTCAATTGGTTCTGGATTTAATTAAGGAACACTAAGGGCAAGTTGCTGATCTGCTAAGTCCCTCACCCCTGGGCTCCACCACGCCTGGGGAAAGTCTGTCTTAATTAGCTTGTTGGAGTCGAGGTAGCACACAGATGAGGGCGTGGAACTCCACCTTGCCTGAGCTCACATTCCAGCTCTAGAACATTTGAGGAAAAATTGCAATCTCTCAAAATTAACATTTGTAAAGACAGGAATAATGTAGCACTCACTTTGTAAAAGTTTTGGTGAAAACAAGTGAGATAATGTTGGCTAGTTGGAAAAGCTGCTTTTTTGGGTCTCCTATGCCTCATTCCTTAGCATCAGAGTTCTAGGGATAGTCACAGCTAGCATTTAACGCACCCTATGGGAAGGCCCTGTGCTAAGAAAGAGCATGTTTGATCATCACAAAAGACATCGAGCAGGTGCTAATATTACCCCCATTTTATAAATGAGGTAACTGAAGCTTAGAAAGAGGAAAACATTGTCCCTGTTTATGTATTATGTGATTATATTTGAATCCAACAGTTTGAGTTCAGAGTCTATACACATAAATAAATATGCTGTCTCTTCAAAATAATGCCTGACATTTATTAACTACCTACTATGTCCCTGGGACATGTTAAGAGCTTTATCTCCAATCCTGTGTAGGTTTATAGTCAAACAGATGTGGTTTTGAATTCCAACTCTATAATTTTCTGGTCTAGTAACACTGGTAAAGCTAGCTAATCTCTGGAGCCTTAATTATTCATTTGTAAATTGGGGATAACAATAACCACATAAATTTGTTTAAGAAGTACATGAGAAAATCCTTAATACCCAGCCTACACGAAGCACTTGATGAGATGCATTGATTTTTTTCGTAGAAGATAATTTTTCTTCTTCAGTGTCATACATATGTATATATGTATGTACTGAGGAAGCACTGGTTTACAACACTGTGTAAGTCACTAAGTAAAATTTTATTTTAATTATTTTTTTCCCAATCAATTCGTTATGGTATTTTACAAATGAACCAAAGAATGAGGCCCACAAGTCAAGAAACAAGTTCCAATCCTGACTTACCCAACTGAAAAGAACCTTGCCTTTCCCTCTATGCTTACCTTCTTTCTGGTATTTTTTGCCCTCTCCGTTGCTAATTTCTCCTCTATCACCCAGTTCTTCCAGGGTAGAACAAGATACTCTTGGCCTTTTGGAAATATAACATTGGGTAAAGCCATGCATTCCCACTTGTGTTCCCTGGAGTTGTTTTAGGGGCTCCTGGAGGGGAATGGAAATGGGTAAGGGTAGAACAGAAGTCTAAGGACTCTGTTCACACTGCTTTATTGAGGAACATCCTGCCTTCATTTGTCTTATAGTTTTAAGTTCTCACTTAATGAAGATTTCCTTGGCAAAACAACCAAAAAACCCTCCCTGAGGCACAGTATGAAAGACCAGTCGGAGGCTGGCAGTCAGCAGGCTGGGGCTAAGGCAACTTCATCATTTACTCCTGCCTGTCTGTGTCAGTTCTACTTCCTGATTCTGTCTCGGTTAACTAAAGTGAAGAAACAGAATAGCACCTTAACAACTTCTGAGGTATTTAGTGGACTGAATGATAACATAGGCTGTGAAACATGCTTTGGATGACACAATCCATGGCTCAGGAGAGACTAGACCCAGAACCAGAATCATTAGGGTTTATGTTCTGGCTCCTTCTCTTACTATGTGAGTCTGGGTAATCCATCCAACGCCCCTGTGCCTCGGAGTTTACAAAACACCTTCCGCATCATGCTGTTGGTAGGACAAAATGGTTTAAAATATGGAAATAGTGCTCTCTAAATGATTTCCTGTATTTATTGCTATTCTGGGGTTTCGCTGATGACAATAACTGTGTCCATCACAGTTGTGTGAAAACCCTGCAAAAAGACCAGAAAGTGCTGTCCTTCCTGAACCTCAAATACAACAAAACATGAGGCAAATTCATGTACCTTGCCATGTGATTTTTCCACTGAATTGCAGAGACAACTAGAGTAAAATAAGATTTTGGTAGGAAGGGGGCAGAAAAGAGCCCAAGTTATTAAGCCTTTGCCAAGCTCTGGTTTGCCTTTATACGATGACTTAAAAGTTTAGTTATAAAATGTGAATTAAAACTGTAGTCAGTTTTATGACCTCAACACCAATGAAATCAAACTATGCCATTAATTTTATAGTTTCTAATTGTAAAACTATAAAAACAAATGTCCTTTCCCTCAGCAGTTTTGAAACGACAAATAAGTCCTTGTGAATTGCAGCAAAATGCCCAATTTTGTAAACTTCTCAATTTTGAAAGAAAGCAGCTGTTGAGCCCAGCATTACAGAGAAAGTAGTTTTTTAAAAAAAATTATAAAATAACATTTAGAGAGGAAACATGGAGGTGTATTGAAAAACACTTTTACAACAGTCACTAAATTATAAGTCCCTCTGACTCAAAGGTCACTCAAATAAAAAAAGATTCAAGGAAATAAGTGAAAACACTAGAGCCAGCAGAAAGGTAATTGCCTAACAGGGCAAGGAATTGTCCTAAGGTCTTGGCAAAAGCAGGTTTGAGCCTGACTGGTATCAGCCTTGGCTGCAAGGGAAAATGGAGTTTCTTCCTGACTGTCTGGAAATTGTAGACCATCGCACCAAATGATAGCTAAGTGAACTAAATGACACCCTGTCACACCTGTGTACTTCCTTAACAAGAGCTCATTATACTCTTATTTGACCTTTTTTTTTTCTTGAGTAAGCTTAGATAATAAAATAGAACCTGTTCATAATGATGACTGTTGTATATTGCAATTCAGACAGCAGTCTAGGGGAGTATAATAATAGAACACAAATGCTCCAAATCAAACCCATCATTGTGCTTTGTAAAGTGGTTGTTAGCAAGGATGTGGTAAACACACAGACCCATATATTGGGGAGGATGGGTCGGAGAGGGGGCTGGATAAAGGTACAAAAGACCACACCAAAGTTATTTTCTTAATCATCATAATCAAAATTGGGTTTTTATGATTAAAAATTTTTTTTCTTACAAAGAGTTCTAACCTAAAATGCTTTAAGTGAATTCATTCTGAAATTATTTTCCACAAACCTCTCTAATAACTTTGTTCTGACAATGAAAATAATTTTTGAAAAAGATGTTGACTTTGGCAGGTCTTTACCAAACCTTGTCAGTGGGTTTTATTTTTTGTGTTTTACTATACCAAATATCAGGAGTCTTTTTAAAAACATTCCTCTTTCAATGGCAAGAAATGGAAGGGGGTGAGCCCTTCTCCACTTGCTGGGGTTCACCCTTGGTCGCTACATCTCGATCATCAATCTCACCATAACTGGCATGGTGACCATTTTTCATCTGCCCTTGAATTTGGCCTACGTGGCAATGGCCTGTAACTTACCTAAAGAAAGCCATTAGCAATAGTTAAAGCTCTAAAAGTTGCCTCTAAGAACCTGAATTTGAGGATTTCTATCTTGAAGAATTCTGCAATAGGAAAATGATAAAATGTTTTAGAGGCTAGCTACATGGAATCTTGACATCTAATCACAAAATGTCCTTTGGAAGTAGATTTTATCTTCAGTCCAGCACAGAGATGTGTATTGTTAATACATGCCAGGCTTTATGCGAGGGACTGGAGACAAAATTAAAAGCTCCTCTTGAGAATTCATAATCTACTGACAAATACACAGAAAAGTCTAAGTTGAAATAGGGCTCCTACTAATGACACGAAGACATGGAACAATATTTTTAAATAGTTACTATTCAGAAGCTGCTATTTGTGTACAAAATCCTTTGTGTGTATTATCTTAGTATTTACAATAAAGTATTATCACTTTCACTACTTTAAAGGAGGGGAAACTAGAGGTAAGATTAAGGATCAACTGAGATTTCTAGGAATAATTCATAACCCTCCATGTCAGCCTTTGTATGAGAATGACATATCTGGCATAGTGATCTTGATTTTTTTCTTAAAAGTTGAAGGCCTTCATCTTGGTCTAGAGCCTCTGACAAAAGTTAACTGTGTTCTGAATCATTAGTTATGCTACTTTCTCTGAGGCAGGAATTAACAGGTGGACCACAGCAATACTCCTTTGGCTAACAGACATTAAACATTACTAGTAGCTAAAGACATGAAATAAGATAGCCTCTGCTTTTCACTCTCAAATACATAAAGCTGTAAAGAGTGGCACTGTTCAGGGCTGATGGGATTGTCATGAGGTGGCACACTTATCTTCTCTGGGAAAAATCACAAATTGCAGGATCTTCCCAGAAAACAACAATCAGGACTATTCATAGATATTGGGACTTTGGACTGAGTGATTCTGCCTCTTGGAGTTTGTCCTCAAAGAAAACAATCAGTCCAACAGAATTTACAGGAAAGTGTTAAGTAGATTAATATTAATGATAAACAGGAATGACCTACATGTTTAAATATATGCAATGTTTAAATATATTAACAGTTCATTCATATCTTAGAATACTATATATACATTTACTAAAATAATTTAAAAACATACATCATTGGGAAATGTGGTAAAAAATTTGCATAAAGTCCTCTAAAGAGACCTTAACACAGTAGCTTAAGGGAATGAATTTTAGAGTAAAAGTGTCTGAATTTATACCTCACCTGTGTGACTGCTTGCTCAGCAACCATGGACAAGAGGTTACTGGCAACATCCATGCCAGATTATGAGGAACTGCCAAACCTCCATCATATTCCTTATTTAATGGTGATCTGCAGTCCCCAAACTTTTACTGAATGAACCTTAAGGCTTTTGGCAAGACTGCTCAGCCATGGACAACTGCCGAGTACATTTCATGAAACTGACCTGGATTTTGAAGTAGAGTATGGAGTAAAGTCAGAACAAAGCATCTCCTACCAAGTGAAAGGAGAAATGCTTAGAGTGGCTGAGACCCTAGGGTCTTAGGGTTAAGACCCTAAATTTCAGTCAGTCTGACAGGCTTCAAATCCTAATCCTGTGTACCTGCTTTCTTATCTGTAAAATGGGAATAGCACCTGTATCATTACTACTACCTCAAAGTTACACAAGTTACTATGTGTGTAATGCAAAAAAATGATGGCAGGTAAATAAATGACAAGGAAATAATGTTTGCTGGTGACATTATTTATCATCCACAGTTTTGTGTATCTCAATTAGCTCTACATGTCTTACAGCAAGTTGAATTTCTTCCTTAATTTTCTTCCGAGTTTAGCATTGTAAATTTGTTTCTTTGCCTTGTATTTTCATAGTTCATCATAACGCTGTGATAATTAGAAGGTGATTATAGTATAAATCTGTATTCTTGCATTCACTTCCTCCCCAAGGATTAGAGGATTGAGGGATTTTATGGGAGACGAAGAAATGAAGTAATCCTTCCTAGAAATGAAGTGTTCTGTACTACACTGCACCAGCATGTAAATGTGCTTAACATAGGTTGGAAAATATGGATTGGAACTGGGGGGAGTGTGGAAGTCAGGCATGCTATATTTGGGCCTGGACATATAGGAAATGAAGACATTCTAAAAAGGTGAGTTATAGACAGGCACCTATGCTCCAAGGGGAACTTAAGACCTGTTGATTAAGAGGAATTTGTAGGTTGAAATGAATTCAGAGGAGGGCCTCCCCAGTGGCGCAGCAGGTTAAGCGCAGCACTATGAAGCTATCCAGAGACACTACAGCATGAGTTCGATACCCAGCCAGGGAGATTCCCACATGGCACAGCAGACCTCTTCTGTCTCGCTCGCTGCTCCCCTCAGCAGTGTACTTCAGTCGATTTGCCTGTTCTGCTCCCCACTCTGTCTCTGGTGAATCCTCTCACCACCCCACACCTCAGGCTATATGCATAAATAAATCAATCTTTAAAAAAAAAGAAATGAATTCAGAGGAAAAAAAATCTGAGCAAAGAGAAATTGTGAAGCAGCACCAGGGAATGTTTAACATGGAAGCCTCAGGCAGACCCCAGGGGTTCATGTTCTGTATACCCCTTCCCAGCTGTGTCCTGCCCAGAGTACAGAGCCGGAACCCCCTTCTTTTCCTCAGTGACCTATAACGAGGGTAACAACAGCAACTTCCTCATAAGTGACTGGGAAGAACAAATGAATTAATCCACATCAAGTACTTGCACTATAACCTGAATAAGCACCCTACTGTTTCATTAGTTTACAGAGATCCTTAAAAATCCAAAATGAAGAGCTGGCCTTTTTCTTGTTAATGAAGAAGATGTCAAATGTGTGTTTAGTTTAGTAAAATGGGATACAAATAAAAATCGATTCAATTTATACAGCATGGACAATTACTACTCAGATAAAACATTTTAGTTTTACCTAACAATGATTTAAAAGGATTCTGCAGTAGCATATTTTCTGTGTACTAGTATGAATGGGGTACTACTAATGGCCTTATTAAAATACATGGTATTTCAATAAGTGGAGATGGCTTTTTGAGATCCTGAAATTTGTTGCATTCTTTTTGTAAACTTTATGAATGTCATCGCCGAGAATACAGGTCTGCTTCATTCAAGGACACTGCTAAAATATATTAAAAGTTTGCCATTGTAAGAATTCATTTCTTTGCATCAGAATAACTTTTAAGAAAAGAAAAATTATTCTGCACTACAGGGAAGAATTAGATAGGACATGAGTACGTATGTTAACATTTTCTCCAGGGCAATAATTCCATTGATTGGCTTGTAATGTCAAAGATTATCAGTCAGACACTTGATACCCTCAAGCTACCCACGAGTCAGTTCATATAAACCATAATTATCTACTGTCCATGCCGAATTGAGAAAAGGCAATTCTCTTGTCTCCTTTAGCGCCTGAGAAACTTCAATGGATTTAATTAAAATAATAGCAGAAATCATATCACATCATTGATACAATTAACAGGAGTGGCTTTCCATTCTGAACTTTATTAAAGAAACAGTTTAATAGTCTATTTTGACCATCTATGAAGAGGAAATTAGGAAAAAATGAGTATGACTACTAAGAAGTACAGGAAATGTGTTGGTACATGTGGTGGTACCCAGGCCCTCAGCTTACATGTACAAGGTGCCACAGGTAGGCTAAAAAGCAGTCCTGAATTTAATCTGTATGTGTGTTCATGTCAGATAACAAAGTTACAAAGCGTTTCACAAAGCACAAGCGCTAAGGTGAGGCTGAACATCTTATAATTAAACTTTTAGCCTCATTATTCTTTCTCAAAGAAATGAGGACTAGAAATGGATATAATGACTCTTTGATATCCTTTTTACATTTATTTTCATCTGCTGGATTTGTAAACCGCAGCAGTTCAAATACAGCTACAGGCAATTAAGATACAATTGCTTGCCTGTTGTTGATTAATCAGGGTCACCTTTATATTTATAACTGATTCAAGTTGGAGACCAATTAATATCCATTTTCACAAGGACATAATTCAAAGCCTCTTCCAAATGCTTACTCACTTGCCTCTTCTAAGACTGGGTAAAAATACAAGCCTGCCCCCATCTGGGGGCAAAAAAAGAATTTTATACTTAAAGGGAAGCAGCACGGTCAATCCATTATATGAAGTGCTATGTTTTGTTTTAAAGATTTATTTATTTTTGCATACAAGCTGGGGTACAAGCCAGAGGTGTGGGGCGGTGAGAGGGTTCACCAGAGACAGAGTAGGTAGCAAACAGGCAGATCGATGGAATTACACTGCTGAGGGGAGCAGGGGGCTAGACAGGAGAGGTCTGCCGTGCCGTGTGGGAATCTCCCTGGCCTGGCTTCGAACTCGAGTCGCCACTGCCGACAGCTCCACAGCGCAGTGCTTAACCGCTGTGCCACCGGGGAGGCCCTGAAGTGTTATGTTTTAAGTTATGTACGGATTGCTTATGGTATATGATTATTTGAGTTGAGTCCAGAAACACTAATCTTAATGACTGGAAAACTTGAAGCACTTATTAATAATAATACATGTTTTTACATAATAGACAATGTGTAAATATGATACTAACTAAAAAGGAGCTCACTCCTTCCCAACTTAAAATTATATGATTACCTTTGTAGAATCAGAGATCTCCTGTATAAATTAAAATGCTGAAATATTGAACAAACTATTCAGTTCTACAGACTGTTGAGGAAATGGTTTCAGCCAAACCAAGCAGGGAGGGGCAACAGAGTCCCACAACTACATCTGCACATCCCCCAGCACCACAGATGCTAAAGAAAGGAAAGAACAGGAAGAAGGGAAGGACCTCCTGCTACTCTGGGGGCTGCTACAGACAGTTGAGAACACAGAAGGCGCCATAAAACAGAAGTCCTCCAAGACTGCCTCCCTCTCCACTTATTTCCAAGCTAGGAGAACATCTGCCTTGATCTCCACATTAATGTTTTGACTCATGACAGACATTTGCAGAATTTCTTCTTTCCTGATACATTGAAAAAGAAAAGCAAAAAGCAACAAGAGAAGTATTCATAGAATTTTCCTCATCCACAATGATTGCACATTTCTACTTCCTCCTTGCTCACTCTGGGTTACTAGCTTCATTACTAGCTTCACTCTCCTTCCCTACTAGACAGATAGAAAAGGATCAGGAAGAAGAAAGAGGATGTGAGTATATACATTTTTTTCCCCTTTTTGTGTTGAAGAACTGGGGTATAAGCCAGAGATGCAAGTGGTGAGAGGATTCACCAGAGACACAGTGGGGAGCAAAACAGGCGGATCTACTGAAATACACTGTTGAGGGGAGCAGCGGGCAAGACAGGAGAGGTCTGCTGCGCCATATGGGTTAGCTCCTTGCTTGGGGATTGAACTTAGGCCATAGCAGTGATAGCGCTGAGACTTAACCCCTAGCCACCAGGGAGACCCCTTATTATATATACATTCTTGATGGTTAACATTTTATTTTCCACAATTACCTTTCGTAAATTTTGGGTTGTAGGCTACTCTAATGTGTTTTTGTGTGTGTATTTAAGCATCTGAGACCATGGGATGGATAGAGGCAATAATACCCTAGGAATTAGGATACTCACTTTCACACATTTTTCTCCTGCACTTCTACATTTAAATAGTCAGTATCAACCCCATTTCTTATTACACTTGATCTTAGGAAAAGCCTGAGAAGCGATCAATCCTATTTCTTAAATGCCTCTAATCCATGACCACTTCTAGATCTAGAGATGGAAAGCTCTTTGTCCTGAGGCTTCAGCGCAAACCTCACTTTCCCTGGAGGTCCTTTCTCAGCCAGAGTCACTTTCTCCATTTGGCTCCTATGGTAGCTGTCTAACCCAAATTAACACATTTAGCAAATTATATTTAACTGTGTATACCCCTGTCTCTCCCTGCTCCTCCCCCTCTCTGTAGGTGGGCACTTAAGAGGACAGAGATCATATGTCACTTTCATACCTCTTTCTACCTCAGGGTCCTCAGGTATTGCTCAGAGAACATCACACTGTCTTATACGTGACAAGTACTACATAAATTTGCAGGTTGTTTTACCAAGCAACAGTGTGAAACATACATTTCCAGAACTGCATGCAGAATTTAGAGTGGTTTGATATAGTAGACCTGTACCTTTTATTGTGAGTGGATATTGGGTAAGTATAAGGGGGTAGAAGGGGGGGAATAAAAAAATCTTTATTTTCATGTTTTCACTTACGGCATTTTCAAACACAGGTTTTGGCAGCTTCAAGTTTCTCTGTCCAGGGAAGTTCAATTAAAATGTCCAAGTGTACTACAGTGAATGGTTGGCTAAAGCAATCTTAATAAAGCCTTAGTCAACAGTACTTCACTCTCCATCAGAGGAAGTACACTGCACCCTAGGCCAGTAATTATTTTATCTGACTCATACGATTGTACGTGAAAGAATTCCACAGACTGAACAGGGTGTTTGATACACCTACTGTATTATTTTTTTTTTAGTAGAAGAGGAGAAATAAACTGGGAGAAAGGGACTTTGATGCTATGTATTTTGTCACAGGACAAAAATGATTACAGCATCTGCAAATAATAATAGTTCTCATTCTTCCTTTCCCAATTTGATACATTTTATATGTTTTTTTCTCATCTAATTGAATACTATGCAGAGTAACAGTAGTGAGAGTGGACATCCTTGTCTTGTTTACGATCTTGGAGGGCAACTTTTCAGTTTTTCACCAATTGAGTATGTTGACTAATGGCTTGTCATAAATGGCCTTAATAAAGTTGAGGTACATTTCTTCACGTGCTGAACCTGTTAGTTTCAATTTCTACCTTCTGCTCATTGTTTTCCTGTATCTGAATTTTTTTTAAAAAATTTTTTGAAAAACATGTATTTATGCATTCAAGAACTGAGGTGTAGGCCAGAGGTGTGCGGGTGTGAGAGGATTCATCAGAGACAGAGCGGGGAGCAGAACAGGCAGATGGGCTGAAATATACTGCTGAGCAGCGGCCAAGACAGGAGAGGTCTGCTGCGCCATGTGGTCGGCCCCTGGCTGAGGATCAAACTATCAGCTGCAGTGGTTGCTGATAGCTTCATAAGTGCTGAGACTTAACCCCTGCACCATCAGAGGGGCCCTATCTGAAGTTCTTAATTATAGCTAGTTGTGATTCCTCATCCAGTAGTATTTTATATTCTTCTATGTTTGGTTTCTGAAGTGCTACTCTCTCTTATGCCACACTACCTTAGGTCTCAGGTGATGTACTGTACTTTTCTGCTTGTCCACTGGGAATCAGGATCAGCAACTTACAACAGAGCTGCTTATCTTTTACTTTTCCAGCAGGTGGTGCTATGGTTTTATCTTCTTGGTTCTTGGTGGGTGGTGGCGGTACTTACACCAAAAAGTGGTAGTTCATGTATCAGCTTGGTGGAGAAGGGCTTTGAAGGGGACCAGTTGCTGTCACGTATGTAGACATGCTTGGAACTGCTGTCGACCCTCCTGGTTCAGGAGCTGCAACTCCGCAGTGTACCCACCATCGGTGCACTCCACAGCACCAGTCAAACCCGAAGGGGAGAAGGCGCGGGAGGATAGCCCAGAGCAGTTTCTCTCTCATCCTCCTTGGTGGGGTCTATGTTGTTGGGGAGCATCTTGGTTCCTCCACCTTGGGCTTACCTGGGCCACTGGCTGTGTCTCCACAGTCCCTGGCTGGACCACCAACCCTGAGACCTGTTCCCCACCAAGTCCAGAGCCCCCTGTCTCTACTCACTCACTTCACTCACCTTCTAGCACACTCCTGTGTGCATTTTCATGGCATCTCTTCTAAGGCTGTCTGTGTTGGTCTCTGGGGGCAGGGGTGCTTCAGCTGCACTGCTACACTGTGGGAGTCTTTCACGGGTGTCCAGTTTCTAGCTAATTGTTAGCTGTTCTTGGGAGTGAAGCTGGGAATGTCACTCTCTGTCGCTCTTAGTGACATGGCTCTCAGACGCATGATTCTTCCGAGAGTAGTGGTAGTATCTGTGTAATTCTTGTATTGTTCTATTATGTATGCATTTTGATTAAAAATTCTGATGCATTCTTTCATCTCACAGCACATTCACAGCAGTTATTTTTTTAGAATGGAATCTCCTTTTGATTGGATGTATAGCAAAAACCCACCCAAAGTTTTTAACCATTCATCTTATGAAAAGTCAAACAGTCAAAATAATCATAGATTCTAAGCTAAAATTCGGAAGAATTAAATATTAAGTAGTGTTTGTCATTAAGATTCTAATTTCCCAATTCTGCCACCTTTATCTTTTGCCCTGAAGCTGAAATGTCATTGCTTTCCTCCTAACAACCTTATTCTGAAATAACCACATCACTTATATTAAAGTATTTTAACATCTATGACCTTTGTTTTGTATTTACTCTTCTGCCTAGTGGAAAAACAAACTTAATTAACAAATTTCTCAGTCCAATTCCTTAAGTTTTAATATTTCTGGTTTGAAATCTAGCCCAGTGCAAAATATAGGTCTTTGGGTTTTCTTCTTCCTATGTTGTGAAAGTTGGTCTCAACTGCAGCTGCCAACAGCTGCTTGTGGTGCACAAGGTGATGGCCGTGTGTGTGTGTGTGTGTGTGTGTGTGTGTGTGTGTGTGTGTGTGTGTGTGTGTGAGAGAGAGAGAGAGAGAGTGTGAGTGTGTGTGTGAGAGAGAGAGAGAGAGAGAGAGAGAGTGTGTGTGTGTGTGTGTGTGTGTGTGTGTGTACAGAAACATGTGTGGAGAGTCTGCTTTGGCATTTACTGTTTATACTCAGGTAAGAATGACAACGGTTGTCCCATTCTTTGGGCTTTGGCTGCTTCTCTGTTCAATTTTGACTCGTTACATACTTTTGTATCTGGGTGCCACGGGGAGTATGCTTACGGGCCTTGGTTTCCTGAGAACTTTGCATACTGCAGGGAGCATTCTCCCTGTTCTGGCTCTATGATATAGGAAATGCCACTCTGAAGTGAAGTCATGGACACTCCTCTCACCTGCTTCCATCATTGGTAACTCGTGCTCCCTGATGCTAGGTTTACTGGGTGCACATGCCGGCCTAGCCCCCCACGGCAGCCATCCACCGCCCTCCCTCAGTAACCTCCATCTCACCCACACTGGATTGAAGCAATGTAGCAAGACTCTGTCTGCACCCCTCAGGGTTCCCACCCGCTTAGGGGCTATTTCCCTAATGTAATAAATCAAGCTTTTGCAAACTCTTGTCCTTCAAGCCAGCAGAGTGCTTGCTTTTATCAATTTCTGCCAAGAGAGAGGCCCTTCCCTTCGGCTCCAGGCTCCAAGGCCAATCTCAAACTGCATAAGTAATTCTTTGTTATCATAATGAATGCCATAGCAATTCTCTTGGGGGTATCCCAGATTTGGGGGAATAACAAGAAGAAATGTCCCTCTCCCATAAATGCACAAGAGGAGGTACGGGGATGAGAGTATTTACATCGATTCTGATGTCTCCAAAAGACATATTCTCTCTGTCCCTTCATAAGGATTTTTAAAATTTTTATTTTTTAAAATTGGTTCATCATCTACATGTCCAAATAACTTTGGGGTACATTTTCACATCTCCATTATGTGCACACGCTTTACTCATCCTCCATTAAGACATCCTTGCCCATGACCTATCTCTTCCTCTCCCTACACCCACCTCCCTCCCCCCATTCTCTCTGGTAACCAGTTTATTTTTCACAGAGTCTAAGAATTACTTTTGCTGTGCTTTGCCAGTATGCATTTTTGGCTACTTATATTCTATAAACAAGTGGAACTATTTAGTATCTGTCTTTCACTTTCTGACTTATTTCACTCAGCATAATCACCTCAAGATATAGCCACTCCAAAGGCAGAATTTCATCTTTTTAATAGCTGAGTAATACTCCATTGAATATATAGCACACAACGTCTTTATCCAATTGTCTGTTGTTGGGCACCTAGGTTGTTCCCACATCTTGGCTGTTGCGGATGGTGCTGCTTAGAGCACAGGACGGCATAAATCCTTCATGTTAGTTTTTGCATTTTTCAGGTAAATGCCTAGCAGTGGTATTGCTGATCATATAATATTTCTATTTTTATTTTTTAAAGGTACCTCCAAACTGTTTTCCATAGAGGATGCACGAATTACATTCCCACCAGCAGACGAGTGCTCCATTTTCTCCACAAACTTGCCAACATTTTGTTGTTTCTGTTCTCTTTGATATAAGCCATCCTTTGATTTGATTCACCCATTCACAAGGGTGGGGTGGCATCTCACTGTGGATTTGATTTGCATTTCTCTTATAATAAATAAGTACCTGTAGGCATCTGAATAACTTTTTGGAGAAACGTCTATTTCTATTTCTTTAAAAAAAATCTATATTTCTTTAAAAATATCTGTTTTTCTTTATATAAAGAAATCTTTATTTCTTTAAAAAGTCTTAAAGATTTTTTGCCCATTCTTTTGAATGGGTTTCTACAGTGGAAGCTGACTACTTGTGAGATGTGTGATGGACAAATAGATTCTCCCACTCTGTAGGTGGCCTTTTTGTTTCTGTGATGGTTTCTTTTGCGGTGCAAAAGCGTTTATGTTTGATACAGTTCCACTTGTTTATTTTTGCTTTTGTTTCTCTTGCTGCTGGAATTGAGTCCCCAAATATATCTTGGTGGTAGCTGTCCTGTAGTTGTCCCCTACATTTTCTTTCAAGTACTTTCGAGGTTTCAGTTCCTATGTCCTTAATCCGTTTTGAATTGATTTTTGTGTATAGAGTTAAATTAGTCGTGCTTTATTTTTTTGTATGTGGTTATCCATGTTCCCAAACACCATTTATTGAAAACGCTCTTTTCTCCATTCTGTGGCTGTAACTCCTTTATCAAAGATTAGCTGTCTGTATTTCATTCTTTTTGGCATAATTGTAAAAGGAACAATATTCCTTATTTCCCTTTCTCCTGATACACTGTTATATATAGAAATGCCACTGGTTTTTGGATCCTACCACTTTACTGTATTCATTCATTATTTCTAGAAGTTTTTTTTTTTTGTTGTTGTTGTTATTAAGGCCTTCTTTTCTCCATTAAGTTAGAGGTTCCTTTGTCAAAGATTAACTGTGCATATTTGTGTGGGTTTAGTTTTGTTAGTTTCCTTGTTTACCTGGGCAGCAGGTGAGGGAGTAAGGGAAGCTGGGGCTCAGAGACTTAGTCTTAGTCTTGGTGCGGACAGAGGAAACCCTGGGCTAATGGGTCCCCTCCTCCTCCTCTCCTTTCTCTCCAAAGTAAGCTGTTTGGTGCCTCAGAGATGCTAAAGTCCTGCCCTCCTCGTTTGCTGCTATGGTGTTCCACCAAGCTTGAGTGACCTTGACATTCAAGCTTGACATTCACAGCACAAGTAGTCTGCTTTGTGCGGCTTCCTGGGCGTGGCTCTGAGTGCTGTACTCTGGGTGACAGCATGCAGCGGGCAAGGGCCTGGATCACTGGCTTGGATCCCTTTGCAGGGGGCAGAGAGAACACCCCCTCCAACTCTCCTTGATTGAGGCTGGGTCAGCTCCACATGCAAGATGCCACGGCGAAGTCTCCTGCTTTGGTCTGAAACTTCCAAAGGGCAGAAAGGGAACGTCCCTTATCCCCGCATTGGCGCTGAGATCCTCAGGGACTGCGCCTGTGTGTGCCCGCTTCCCCACACAGCACCTTTTCTAAAATGTTCCTCTGGTAACATTCCCTGTGCCCGGCTGGACCAGTGGCCACTCCCAGCCTATTCTGCTGTGCTGGTCTCTTCGCTCACTGTCCGCACAGCAAGTCACCAACCTCGGTGGAAAAGCTACAGGCAAGTCCTACATCTGTCAAAGAAGCTCTGGATCTCCCTTTGACTCACTTTTTATTCTAGCTTTATTTTCCTTTTAGTTGCATTTAGGGAAGTGAGTCAAACCTGTCTGTTCTGCCATGCTGTGGCAATAAGAATTTTTTATGGACTCATTGGGTGGGATGGACTAAGTGATTGGTACGGATTCTGTGGAACCCCCCAAACTGGGAAGACTAAGGCAATTTTCTCCACTTAAAGCAATGCAGTTAGTGACTTTGGATGCAAATGTGAACTATCTTTCTGTCAACTGCAATCCTGGTCAAAACTCTTCCTTAGGAACAGGTAAAGAAAGGCCCTACTCAGTAAATCGCAATCTAACAAGTTAATATGTACTCTACATACTTTACAGCCTTTATTAGGAATGAACTCAAAAACCTCTACTATTTAGCTGTCTGAATCAAGCTTTAATACTTTCTACATTTCTACTAGCAACATTAAAGGAAAAAATTTCCAGTAGCACATAAATGTCCAGTATAAATATAACTTATAAACAACTTATAAATAACTTAAATCACATTTGAAAATAATTTAAAAATAACTAATGATTGTTTAGTCCTTTATAGTTCACAAAGAACTCTTATGTTCATCATTGCATTTGGTTCTCACAAAATACTTTTGTTATTTACTCAACATTTGCTTTTAGTTACTGTTATTTATGGATCGATCACTAAGGCATGGTGAGATTAGTGATTTGCCCCATTAAAATCAGGGCCTTAACTACAGTTGTAAAGTAACAATTCTGGGCTGCGTTTTCCCTTTATATATGTCTTTCTCCACAGATACTGTTTTTCCCTTAGTAGAGATAATGTATTCTGAGTATGGCAAGTCTCTTGCATTAATCCTCTGAGAGTAGAACTGGACACATGTCCAAGGGCCCTTACTTTATTGCCCTGTCCCCTTTGTGACCAAAAGCATGTGTACAAAGAGCTGTCCAGCACATCTTTAGAACCTCAGGCCACACAACTCAGGTCTTTTGGGAAATAAAGTTGGAAAGAGCCAAGTACATACACCACCTAAATCCAAGTTCACTTTGGTTCCCAATTACCTGGATACTTAAAATGAAAGCTTGGTTTAGTCCTTAATTTATTTGTATCTAACATAAAAACTAGTATATCTAAAGTCTTTGATGATATAAAAACACTTTTTTCATTTAGCACTGGTACATTTCCTTCTATAGACCTTAGCATCAGGGGAAGTAATAGCATGTGTAGCAACCCACAGGGGTCATCATGACTTCTAGAAATATCACAAGGAGTGCTGGGCAAGGAAATTGGAGCTCAAAAGCATCACATACATGCCTGTTGTTACCATAGTTACAACTGGAAAGGCCATAAGCAGTAAGATAAGCCATGTGTGATTGAGGATCACCAGAGTGAATAATCCTACCTCCATCCACGGGTTTCATCGTGGTTGCCCCGAGTTTCAACATGCAAGAGAGCAGGAGGAGGGATAAATGATGTGTTTATACTCAGTAAAGCTGTTACTGATGTTCTATCAGTTAACCTTTACTCACAGAACCTGTACTTGCAAAGTCTTTATTCATTACCCTAGCAGCATCTATTGGAATTAATGGCCATGACTAAATTTTAGCTAGTTTGGGTATGACTCCATGGTTATTAAAGAGAATGTCTCTTTCATTCCTGGGTTTCTCAGGCTGGATCAGGATAGAGCAGTGGAAATCAGAGCAACTGTGATCCCTAACATACCCACAGTGCTTCACGCCTCCTAAATCTGTCTAAGCATGATGAAGTCCTAACTTGTCTTCCCATCTTTGAATCTCTTCTATAGCCCCAGTTTGTATTCTCTACTCTGATGACAACTTTGTTGGTGCTGCGCTCATTGCAATGTGAGCCAGGTGATTTCATCTTTAAGAGCCCTTGATGGATGTTAATAATATTAACACTAATTGTGGGTTACTCCATGTGAGAAACCATAAGGTGCCATAGTTTCATTTTATCCTCACCACTGACCACAGGAGGTAGTTAACTGTTATCCCTTCCATTTTATAGACAAGCAAACTAAAGCTTAGAGCAGTAAGATAACTCTTCAATGTCACACAGCTGAGAAGCACCAGTCTGAACCAGTCAGTGACATGTGACCCCAGCACCTGAAAGCTACAGGCGCCAACTCCACTTGGAGCTGAAATCTACCTTTCATTTTCTTCCCCTGAGGACCCGTGAAAAAAGTCTTAGTTCCTCTTCTGCTACTAGCCACTACTCTTTGGATATTTAGCGTGCTTTCAGGACTCCCTGCATTCTGCTCAAAACACGGGATAGTACTTTTAGATGTCCATGTTCAAAGCTCCTAAGCCGTGTATTTATCTTGTTCGGTTTATTGTGCACTTTTCTAATAGAAGTCTCTGCTCTTCCTCTATTCTATACCCATCAGCCAAGGAAAAGCCTTAGAATAGGTCAGATTACGT
Organism: Scalopus aquaticus; assembly: GCA_004024925.1. Taxonomy (NCBI): domain Eukaryota; kingdom Metazoa; phylum Chordata; class Mammalia; order Eulipotyphla; family Talpidae; genus Scalopus; species Scalopus aquaticus. The sequence continues at coordinate 120,077 of PVIJ01002696.1, read as the reverse complement.
CAAGAAACCTGTATTGGCATTGAGAAGTCCCCTGTAAGCACTTGGTGGCTTCTCATGCCACTTGAAATACCAGGGAAATCTTATAGCCATCTCTAAGATGATGGAACCCCTGATCTGGCCTCTACTCCCTCACACCCCCTCTTGCTTACACCACTCCAATTATTTTTCTGAACATGCCAAGTATGACCTCAAGGCCTTTCCCTGGAAAGCTGTGATCTCGAATATCCAGTTGGCTCTTTCCTGTTCTTTTGTCCAAAGCCAACTTATCAGTTTGACCTCCGCCAACGCTTTTACTGAAAATAGCAAATCTTTCCCTTCATTGGTATTCCCTCTCCTTCCTTCCTGTATTTCTCTCCATCACACTCTTTTGACCACCTGCCACATTTTACTTAATTTTTTGCCATCCCTCTTTACATCCTCCACCCCCTCATATAAGAATATAAACTCCGTGGGGGCAGAAAATGTTCTATTTTTCATTCAATTAATAGGTTAAATCCATTTCATAGGGGTTCCCAACATACTCCTAGTACTATGACCAGCCACTGGCCCAGAGTAGCACTTAGTAAGTACTTGGTATAGAAATAATTGATTCTTATACTATAAGATTATATTAGAGCTTTAATACACGATATTGTCCTCTGTAAGAACTTGACTATCAGCTAGTCAGATTTTTTATATCATTTCTGCCTGTTTTCCTAATCTTATGCAGCAATGAATACAGACGAATATGCAAATATTGAAGACTTTTGTTGCTATACTGAATGTAGCTTTTAACTGTATGTCTTCTAACAATATTCCCATGTCTGTCAGCCTTGGAAAGGGGCAACCTCTCTTTCCGTGGGTAGGATCTGTTTGGGCCGGGGGGGAGAGAGACAATCAGTGGGGGGGGAGGGGGGAGGAAGGAGCCGGAGGGAGGGAAGGGAAAGGGCACAAAATGGAATAGAAAAGAACACAAGGGACCATGGAGATGGATCACGGGTGAATTGGTGGTGGGCTAGCCAAGGGGAATGCAAAATGTAAAAGACATAAATAACAATAAAAATATATATTTAAAAAAAAATAAAATAAAATAAAAAGCCCCCCCCCCCCAAAAAAAAAACCAAATAAGGCTTTCTTCAGCTAAATTAAGGCTGTGATGTTCCACAATCCACTGCCACACAGTTCCCAGTTAATTTTACTACCATTACGTCGACAGTGCATGCAGAACATGAACTAATAATAATGTCCTACTTGAAAAATTTGTTGTTCAGGATGTATGTCTAGCTGAAAAATCACTGCAAAACCAATTATCTTCATAGGATATCATTTTCTGGCAGATTTGACATTGTATGTTTGATCAACTTTAACATGCTTCAGTCACTTTCAAAAATGCCAGAAATTCTTTACTGAGAAATAGACTCTATGATGTTATTCATTAAGCAATATAAGCAAATTTAGGATAATTACCATAGGGCTGCCACAGTGATTCTTATTGCTGATCACAAGGTGGTAGAGAAATCGTTGTCAAACCCAAGCCATAGCTTCGATTACAACTTCAAATTATTCACTGTTAATTTGCAGAACTTCTTATGGAAAGCTGAGGGTTTTTTAATCTCACACATTGAGGGCAAGAAGGCAATTTAAAAAATTTAAATAGCTATAGGAAAGAAAGTATTGCTTCCCTCCAGAGAATTAACAAATAAGCAAGAATTCTCAAATTCATCTACCATTAATGTAAAGCATTAGTTTTTTTATACCCACAACAAAACATGGACCTGCAGACGTTTTCAGACAATCCTCCAGCAGCTTCATGCGGGTCTTCTGGAGCTCTGGGCTGTCCCATTCGGCTTCATCGACTCCCCAGTACAGATCTATGACCTGGGGACCAACAAACAAGGAAGAATTAATTCAACTGTGGACTCGGCACTTGTTCACAATATCAAACCTTTCTCTTTGTAGCATGTTTTTCCTTAGAGAAAAATTTTCAGATCCATCTAAAGAGAGAAAAACTTTTCCCACCATAATGGGTATGGATGAACATCATATCTTTTGTTACTGATTATAACATTGACATGGGCCCAGAGAAAATGAAAATGTTAAATATCAGCTGCTTTGCAGTACATGCTTTTATTATATGGAAATGGCTACAGGACTTAAAAAAAAAGTGTGAAAGCAGCTGGGAAAGGGTATCACATCGAGACAATTAAGAGTGTATAACACTATGGAATGTCTTCACATGAGAAGGGAAAACCACAATACACATTGACAGTTAAGCAACTCTATTTCTTAACAGAAATAGAAACCCAAGAACTGGTTATTATCATACTTTATCCTGCAGAGACAGACAACTGTGGTTATTCCTATTTTGTCTGTAAGTAGTTTGGCTTTCATCAATATATAGTTGAATAACATGTATTGACAAGCAATGAGGTATACATTACAGAGAAGTGAGGATAATAGGATCCTCTATCTCTACTTCAAAGACTCACAGGAACATTCTGAGAGCCTGTAAAAAATTTTACAAGTACACTCTGAAAACTTTGCTAAGGAGAGCAGCATTGGTTTTCATTCCCTTACTCAACTGCTATCTGTATAAGGTGAATGTTTCCAATTGTGCCTTTGAAGATTTCCTCATTTCCTCGTTTCCTATTAGCAGAAAAAAAAGAACCTTCCTTTCTTAATGGTGGAATGCATGGCATTCGGTGAGACTGAAACAGAGTGCGGGGCCTTCACCGTGTCCCAAGCAGATCCCAAGACTGTACTTCCCATGTTCTGGTCATTGCCCTGGTCATTGTATGAGTATGTCTGTACCAGAACTGGGTCTGTCAATTCTCTAAAGACTCAAAAGCAGATTGAGATCTAACAGCTTCTTTAAAAAAATACTTCTATGACACAGTCCATTATAATACATATAAAACTATCAGCAGTGACTTTAGGGAGTTTCTTCCTTTGAATCCATCTTATAAAGTTAACTTCAAAATATTAAGGAAGGGGACATGTGAGATTATGAATTCAATGTTCAATATGTGAGCTGCCAGCTTGGCTATTAGAAATTAAATATAAAATTCAGTTCTTTAAGGTGCTCAATAGCCATATGTGGTCCTGATGTCCATATTGGCAAGCACAGACGTATAATATTTTACCACCACAAAGTTTAAATGGACAAAACCATACCTACTAAATATCACTAGGATAAGACATTTTTGGCCATCTGTTAATAAATGTCAAAACAAGAACACACAAATCTACTGCAATGTGAGTGATAACTCGTAGTTGTGTCATGCATAATCAGCAACCATACACAGAGGCTGGTCTCCATCCTTTTGGCTGAAACTGTTGGGACGTATCTGAGGAAGGTCTGGTTTAGACAAACGAAGAGAAGCAGAAATTGTAAATATGAAGATTAATAATACAAAAGCTGTAAATATATACTTGTTCTTCCTCAGCTTTTTGAATTATATAAATTATAACAACATATCATGTGAAAACAGATGACACCACTATGTAACAATAGCTCAAAAAGAAAAGGAAACTGGATGGGAGCTATATTTGTATAGCTTGCTGGAATTAAACTATTATAAGGAGGTTCTGATAAATTTTAAACATATGCTTTAAAATAACTACAACAAAGAAAACAATTCAATGAAAAAATTAAAAAAAACTAAAATATTGCATCACTAGAAAATGTTTCCTTAGGGCCTCCCTGATGGCGCAACGGGTTAAGTGCAGCACTGTGGAGCTGTGGGCAGCTGCCGTGCTCATTCGATGCCTGGCCAGGGAGATTCCCACATGGCGCAGCAGACCTCTCCTGCCTTGCCTGCCGATCCCCTCAGCAGTATATTTCAGTCCATCTGCCTGTTCCGCTCTCCACTCTGTCTCTGGTGCACCCTCTCACTGCCCCACACCTCTGGCCTGCACCCCAGCTTATATGCATAAATAAACCTTAAAAAAATATTTACTTAAAGAGGAGGAATAGAGAATACAAAAACAGGAGCTGTTATGGGGGTAAAGGAATAAAACAGATTATCAGACTATAAAAATAAGATGCAACGAAATGGCTGTCTATAGATACTTTACACTCAAATGGGTTGAAAGTAAAAATATGTACAACAGTATCATATAAACAGCAACCATAAGAAAGTTCATAAAGACTATGCTCACAAGAAAGACTATAACAATTTTAAACAAGAGATTTTTAAACACAAAATATAACTAGACATTTTATAATTAATGAAAGGGTCATATATCAAAAGACCAGAAATGATGAGTACTGGCAAAGATATAGAGGAGAAGAACTCTCATAAACTGTTCATGGGAATGTAGATTATTTCAGTCCTACTGGAAAACAGTATGGAGTTAAAATATATCCAGTGACTCCACTCCTAGGTATCTACTTAAGAAAACAAAAACATTAATTCAAAGGGATATTTGCCATCCCGTGTTCATTGCAGCACTATTCCAATAGCCAAGTTTTGGCAACAACCTAAGTCCCCAGTGACAGATGAATGGATTAGGAAGATATGATAATATACACTTTATATAGTATAATGGAATACTACTCAACTATAAAAGATGAAATCTTGCCATTTTTGACAATGTGGATGGAACTAGAAGGGGTTATATTAAGCAAAATAAGTTAGAAGGGGGAAGACAAATACTGAATAATGTAGAACATGAACCAAAACAAATTCTAGAAATCTGACTGTAGAATTGAGGCTACCAGCATAAGGGCAGGAGGTACATGGACTATGGCAAAAGACTACAGGTGTTTAGATGGCAGGTGTGCTGTGGTAACATACATTTGAAGATGTGTTAGTCTGTACCCATAAATCACTTACAGTGTAATAGACCAACATTATATCAATAGAAATACAAAAAAAAGGGGAAGAAAACTGAATTAGGTAAGGAAAAAAGTGCATCTAGATAACGATAAAATAGATCTATATTTAAACATAATATATATCTAAGGAATCTACTAAAAGACCAATGAGTTGAGCAGATACAAGAAAGTCTATGATAATTAAAATATGTCTATGTACTAGCAATGAACAATTTCCAATGAAATTTAGTAATTCTATTTTAAAATCATCAGAAATAGTAAAAACTCTTGGAGATAAATTTAACAAAAGAAATGCAAAATTTATACTCTAAAGAATACAAATATTGCTGAGAGAAACTAAAGATCTGAATATTAAAGCAGAAATACCTTGAGACTAATGAAAATGAGGATAAAAGCACCAGAATTTATGGGATACAGCAAAAGCAATCTTAAAAGTGAAGATAACTATACTACAAGTTCATATTCAGAAAAAAACTACAAACAACTTAATATTATACCTAAACCAACGAAAGAAGTGGAACACCTAAGACCCAAGGTTAAAAGGAAGAAAATTATAAAAATAAGAGCAGAAATAAAAAGTAGAAATTAAGAGTTCTTTGAGAAGATAAAAATCCAATAAAACTTCAGCGCGGCTAACAAGGAAAAGGAGAGAAAACATTAAATGAACAATTAGAAATAAAGGAGAAATCATCACAGACGGCACAAAATACAAAGGATCACAAGAGATAACCTTGGAGAAATTTCTAGAAAAATACAGTTAACCATGACTAAAACAGAAACAGAATAGCTGAATAAATCAATCGCAAAAATAATAAAAAAATCTCCCCCAAATAAAGTCCAGGGCCAGATGACCTTACAAAGTGAATTTTATCAAACATTTAAAGAAGAAATTATACCCACGTTGCTCAAATTATTTCTAAAATCCAAGGAGAGAGAATGCCTGCTAATATACCTTAGGATGCCAACAATACCTTAATACCTTAATACCAAAACCAGAAAAAGCACAAGAAAACAACAGACCAATATCCATGATGAATACTGACGTGTTAATCTTGAACAAAATATTAGTAAATCAAATTCAACAAAACATCACAATGATTATACAACATGATCAAGTGGGACTTATCCCAGGAACACAAATATACTTTAATATATGTAAACCGATCAATATAATTCATTTTAACAACAAAAGAAAAAAGTCAATAGATGCAGAGAACACATCTGACAAGATTCAGTACCCATTTGTAAAAACACTCAACAAGACGGGAACAGAAGGAACCTACCTCAACATAATAAAGACTACATATCACAAATGACAATACATGACCTACAGTCAATATAATACTTAAAGGGAAAGCTTTTAGTTTTTCACTATTAAGGTCACAAATAAGACAAAGATGTCTACTGTTACCACTTCTATTTTATTTAGCATTAGAGGTTTTAGCTAGAGCAAGCAGATACCAGGTAATAAAAAGAATCTAAAATGAATAAGTGAAATAATTATTTGCAGATGATAGGACCTGTATATGAAAAACCCTGCAGATTCTACCAAAAAGCTATTAGAGACAGTAAGTGAATATAGGAAAGTGGCAAATTATAAAATCAACATACACAAATCTGTTGCATTTTTATATACAAATAATGGATATAATTTGTACATAAATTATACAAAGGATCATGAAACAAAGACAAAACCTGCCAGCTGACTATGGATCTGAAACCATGGGAGGGAGAGGGGTGAAAACATAGGAGGAAGGAGCACAGGGGACTGTGGTGATGGATCATGGGCACTGTGGTGGTTGGGAGAACTTCAGGGACTACCCCTGAGGGGAGAAATCAAATACTGTCCAAAAATTAACAGTGATATAAGAAAATAAATATTAAAAATTAAAATAATTTCATCTACAATCATATCAAAAAGAATCAAATACCTGTGAATTAACCTAACCAAGGAGACAAAGGACTGAACAATGAAAACTACAAGATTCCACTGAAGGATACAGGTAGGGCAAGACATAAGAAATGCAATGACATTTCATGCTCATGGATGGGGAGAATCAATATAATCAAAATGACTAAAAAAGGAAATGCAAAATTTTTACTCTGGAATATACAAAAACACTATTGAAAGAAATCAAGGATCAGAACAAATAGGAACATGGGCCTTCCTGGTGGTGCAGCATTTGAGCGCTGCGCTGTGGCGCTGTCGGCAGGCAGTGGAGAGGCGACGCCCGGCAGGGGAGATTCCCACATGGCGCGGCAGACCTCTCTTGCCTTGCCCGCTGCTCCCCTCAGCAGTGTATTTCCGTCGATTTGCCTGTTCTGCTCCCCACTCTGTATCTGGTGAACCCTCTCGCCACCCCCCCACCTCTGGCCTGTACCCCAGCTTGAATGCATAAATAAAGGAAAAAAAAAGAAACAATCAGTTGACCATAAGTGTGATGAGTTACTGCATATAGAAACGCATGACATGCTGGATTGGGGGACTTAATATTAAGATGACTAGACTCTCCAAATTAACTACATATTCAACACAATCATGACATAAATCCCAGCTAGCTTATTTACAGAAATTCACAAGTTGATCCTCAAACTCTTGTGGAAATTCAGGAGACCCAGAACAGCCAAAACAATCTTGTAAAAGAACAACAGCAAGGACTCATACTTCATATCACACTTAGTACAAAGATAATAATCGAGACAGTGTGGTTCTGGCATAGGATATTCAGGGCAATAAAATTGAGATACAGGCAGTAACTCCTCACACTACAGTCAACTGATTGTGACATGTGTGCCAAAGCAATTCAATGGAGGAATGATTAAGTCTTTTCAGTAAAAGATATTTGGACAACACTATGTTAATGCCAAGTACCATTGTATTTGACAACGCTTTCTTAGATGTGACAGCATATATACATACATCCAAAGAAGAAACAGATAACAGACTTCCTCAAAAATTAAAAAGTTGTGGACTTCTAAAGACACTATCAGGAAAGTTAAAAGAGTACCCTCAAAATGGAATTAAATATTTTGCAAATCATATATTTGATAATGTGTCGGTATCTATAATACATAAGGGACTCCTACAACTAAATGATAAAAAGACAACCTAATTGAAAATGTAGAAAAGCTATGAGGATAAATTTCTTCATAGAATATATACAGATTGCCAATCAACGTAAGAAAAGATGCTCAATATCATTAGTCATCAGGGGAGTTCTAGCCAAACCTACAATAACATTTTACACCCACAATGATGACTGTAATTAAAAATATGGGTAACAACAAGTGCTGAGGGTGTAGAGCAACTGGAGAGCTCATGCAATGCTGGTGAGAATATAAAATGGGGCAGCCACTCTGGAAACAGTCTGGCAGTTCCTCAGAAGGGTAAAACAGAGTTACTATATGATCCAGCAATTCTACTCCTGGTTACATACTGAATAGAAATTTTAAAATTCCACATAAAAACTGGTTCATCAATATTCTTCACAGCATTATTCATAATGTACTCAAAGTGAAAACAATCCAAATATTCATCAAGTGATCAGTGAGTGTAAAATGTAGTGTCTCCACACTGTGGAATATTACTTGGCAATAAAAAATAGTGAAACTCTTATATATGCTACAACATGGATGAGCCTTGAAAACACTATCCTAAACAAAAGGAGCCATTACAAAAGACCACCTCTTATACGATTCCATTTATATTAAATGTCCAGAACAGAAAAACCTAGAGAGACCAAAAGTAGATTACTGGTGGCCTGAGGCTGGGAGGTTGGAGGTGGGGTAAGGTTATTAGGAGGTGAGAGCTAAAGAGCATAGGATTTCTTTTTGGAGAGCTAAAAATTGTCCCATAACTGATTTTGGTAATAATTACACAACTGTGAATAAAGGGTGAATCATACTCTGTAAATGGATGAATTTTATGGTTTGCAAATTACGTTCAATAAATATTTTTAAAATATTTGAAAAATGATGCTTTGCTTATTTACTTTGTGATTTTCTACAGGTCTTATATTCCTTACTCATAGAATTGAGTGCAAGGACAGTAAATGCTTATTTAAATCAAAGACCTAGATGATTATTATTATTTTTTAAAGATTTATTTATTTATGCATACGAGCTGGGGTACAGGCCAAAGGCGGGCAGGCGGCAACAGGGTTCACCAGAGACAGAGTGGGGAGCAGCACAGGCAAATCAATGGAAATATACTGCTGAAGGGAGCAGCGGGCAAGGCAGGAGAGGTCTGCCATGCCATGTGGGAATCTCCCCCGCTGGGCATTGAAATCACATCGCAGCTGCGAACAGTTCCACAGCACAGCGCTTAACCGCTGTGCCACCAGGGAGGCCCAAGGACCTAGATTATTATTTTTTTAATGAATCAATTTTCTTTTTTTTTCCTTTTTTTGGTTATTTTTATTTGTGTCTTCTACATTACTGTATATTCCCCGTAGGTTTCCCACCACCAATTCACCCATGAACCGTCACCACAGTCCCCTGTGCTCCCCTCTCCCCTGTTCTGAGCCCCAATCCTCCCCCCTTTCTCGCTGGCTGACACTCTTGTACTTGGTTATTAAGAGCTAACCATATGATCTGACTAAATATATTGGGGACCAAAGGACCAGGGGAACAGCTAAAGCAAGATTTTTTAAAAATACAAGCCTCAGTGTCACATGATTTCTTTGGATCTGTAACAATTTTTGCATCTGTTTTATTTCCTTCAAGTTTGGCTACTGCTCTGCTTACCCAGGCCTTTATAACTATTCTTCTGTTTCCATCTTTTCTCTCAAATGGTCCTTTCTCAAATATCTTTATGTGCAGAGAATGATGAGAAAAGATAAAATCAAGCAGCCGTGAAGAGAGGGAGGAAATAAATAAACAGGATATCTAACTTAGGTAACACAAAATACCATTTTTAGGCAAGCACATTTGCCAAATAGCCACACGATCAATAACTGGCAAAAAACAGTTGGAAGCCAAAGTGCTCAACAAGACAAGATTTATTGCATACTTAAAAAAATTAAGTTTAGCTTTTAACCTAATGTCCAGGCACTGCAGACACTGGAATCTAATTTACTATTTATTGGAATACTAACTTGTTGACAGCAGATTTTATGTGCCTTCACTTATTTTAGCATTAAGTATAAAAGCTCAGGAAAGTAATTTGACTTTATCTCTTTTTACTGAAAACCACCTAACCTGTCTTAAAATATATTTAGGGAAACTAATTTATCATACTTATTATAATGTTCCGAATTTGGTCTGAAGACAAAAAGGCAACAAATAAAAGTTCTAACAAATTTTACCACTTGAAACCAGGCACAGTTATTTAAACACCAACATTACCTAACAAATAATAAAACAACCTGGAAGAAGGTAAAAATAACCTCATGCTTTATTTTAAAAAAGAGTCCAATCTGAATTCATGACTTTGTACTATCCTTTTTTTTTTTTTCAGATGGAGCCTTTGAATTTAAATATTTGTTAAAATATGTTCTTTCTCAATTTCCCCATACTATATGACACTATCTAAATGCAAAACCAAAATGTAACTACGGGGACAATGTGACTGATTTTGTTTTGCGCGAGCACAGTAATGAAATGAAGGTTGTCCTCCAGAGTTATTACAATGGGCGCTACATGCTCGGTCCAATGATCTGCCTTTGTTGAGGGCATTTCCTCTGGAAGAATCACCTTATTTCATTGAGAAAAAAAATCTTGTCATTTGATAGTCAGAGCTTATTTTTATTAAAAATGGTATTTCTCGAGCCTTACAGGTCTTTACATTTATAAGACATAGCTCTGAAAGGTCCTTTAGCTCTTTCCAAAAATCAAATCTAGTCTTAAAGGGCTTAACATCTGCCACTGCTAAAAATACTCAAAAAGAACACAACAGGAACAACATTACTGTGCTGTGGACATACGTTTCCAAGGACATAACTTTCCAAAATGAAGGCAGGACTCATTTGAAAGTTTTAGCCAATGTGGTCCTTTACTGGAATATTCATCCTACAAAGGGTAAGCAGGAAGGAGTCTTAACTTGGACTAGGTTTGAAATTGTTTACCGTGGTGGTTATGGTGTATTGATATGCTAATTCTTGTTCTAGTTAGAATGACTTTCCACAAATGCATATGTAGGATTCAGGAAAAACAAAAAGCCTCTTCATGGCTACATCATTCACGGACACAATTTTATTAGCGCTATTACAAATACTGACCTGTAACTATTCCCTTGGTCATGAGATATATGACTGAAATACACAGGAGCACGACAAGAAAGGGATTTCTGGAAAATTCAAGTCCTATATCAAACATAGGAAGGACTGGCTTGACCCCATGGTCATACCTAATCCCTAGAGAGAAAGAGCGTTCAACAGTGAGAGAAGAGATGATGCTTCCTCCAAAGTCTCATGAAGACAAACTAATGGCTCAGACCTTAAGTCTTTATGTTTTGGGATATTTAGTACCTACACCGCCCTAACAATTATAGCACAATGGCCAGGAAGAACCAGACCATGAACTAAAGAGGGGCATCTGAGTATTCATGCTCTAGGGGGACAGAGACAAGGTACCAGTTGTTAGAAGCAGAGAAGCGTCACGAGAAAGAAGACATGGTGTATCCAAGCTGGAGAAACCTCAGCCAACCTGCCGCTAGTCACCAGCCGCCTGTAGTGGCGGCTGACCACGGAGAATGCACCTGAGTGTATTTTTTTTTTGGTGCAGCGATTAAGAGGCTCTTTGGTGCAGTGATTAAGCTCATGAATACTGGAGTCAAACAGCCCTTGGTTCAAATGCTGGGTCTGGCACTTATTAGCTGTGGCTCTTCAACACTTACTTACTTTTTTATTTCTAAGTGTCCTAAAGTACTAAAATGGGAAAAATTAAATTTATCTCCTAGGCTCACAGCAAAGGTTAAAAAAGTTAATTTATCCCAGCACATATACAACTTAGAATAAGTATCTGGCAGGCAGTGAGTACTATATAATATTAAAGTTCTTGCCCAGATTTTCCATGAAAATATTAACTCCGCCTGGAATATTCCTTTTAACCTGACCATCTCCACCTCCCCAGCCTTCAGGGTGGACTCAGACATCAGTTCCTCAGAAGGCCTTCCTGATGCCTCTAGATGCTACAAGGACCCCATCATGCATGCCCAGAACACCCTGTATTTCCTTAAAGGCAAGCATCACTCTAGCCCCTGTTCTTCACAACTGGATTCTCTGGGCGATTTAAACTCCATGAGGGTAGGACTAATGTCTCCAACTTATGGTACGAGCTGCACCCACCTCCTTGCCTGGTCCAGAACAGAGGCTCAATAAATGCCTACGAATAAATGAATGAAGACTTTGGAACGAGTATCTTAATCTGCCCTTGGAGGCTACAGTAGACATCAGTGAGGAAATACAGGGCAGTCTGGATTGGGAGGAGAATGTACTTCAGAGAAGGTTCTGGAGGGGGACCTTCTGGATAGAACGGGGCTGCAGAGACACCAATGGGACATGGACTGCCCACAGAGATATAAGGCCACAGAATCATACATCTTGGGAGCCAGGAGGCAAAGTAAAGATTAGGCAGAAGAAGACTTTGTTTTATAGAAAGAATACTGGGACTATGTTTCATAGATAAGAATACTGGGTTTAAGTTACAATGGTTTATAACTAATTAACAAAGCAGACCTCTTAATTGGTGTGATTTTTCTGTGTTTTACCTGTTAAAAGGTTTCCTCTTCCCCTGTAAGAAGTAAAGAATGAAGATGGAGAAAAATAGCTACCTGTCTTCAAAATTTGAGAAAGGCTCTGTGGTGATGGTACCCAATTGGGAGAATTAAATGTCACCTGTCAGTGGGCTCTCTCATTCTGTTTATTGAAGGATTAATCCTCTTGGGTGACTTCCAATGTTAGGGGGATGGTAATCAGACAGCTACAATTTAGCAGAATTAAATGTTTGGCAGACTATAGCTCCTTCAGTTAATTCTGGCGCTCCCACAATGTCACTGCTCTATATTTAGGAGAAATACTAGGTAGAAGGCCATATGCACACAAAGTAGAGGAGGATTGTAGCACTGCCTTGGGAAGTCAGGCAGGAGAATTTCTCAACACCGTGCTGTTGAGATGGTGAGCAATACTTACAGTTCAAGAGGGGTGATGAAGGTCAATTACAACATGAGGCTTTCCTTCCTTTTTAGCTTTTCCATTAAGCTTTCTTTCCTTTCTTTATAAACTGTCTGGTGGCTGGGAGGAAGATGATGTGAGGTGCTTACATTATTTCTTGGCTGAGATCAACTCAGGAAGACCTGTTAGACAATGCCCAAGTGAAATAATATGGGATCCAGTGAGGAGAGGGGCATTTCAATTTAGAAACAGGCACACCTTTGATGGCTAGAAAATGGAAAAGGGATGACTGGTTGACAATGGAGAAAATATCAAGGGCATGACCACACATCCTGTCAATTATAAAGTCAGGGACGTATTCTGGCAACTCAGAATAAAATAAAATTTTTTGAGATTCCTAAGCTGGCAGATGGGAGGAAAAATTTTGCACAGAGGAAACTGGTGAGAGCAGGGAGGCTGTGGGGGAAGAAGGAAAATGTGGTGGAGGAAAAGTAGATGACTCCAGCCGATGATGGACCATTGGTGTGAGATGAAGTAATCCAATTCACTGGTTATTAGTAAGGTCCAGCTACCATGAGACTCCCAATTTACCCTACAACTTCGGTGTGCAAGAAAATATAGTTATTTTGTCTAAAACTAGTTTGACTTCCTATCCAGTCTCTACCTTCTGGGTGGCATCAAGTGAACTTAACATTATCCAGTTTAAACCTTAGTTTGAACTGATGTTTCCAAAGACTCTGTAGGGTGCTTATTCTCTCTTGGATCAAGATTCTCAGTGGGCTTGACTTCCCCAAGCCCCTGATTCTTTGCTTCTAGGATGAGGTCCAAGTGACCTCATATCCAAATGGAGGAAACTGCAGTTCTCGGGTACAGCCGCAGGCGATCCTCACTCTCCCTGGTTCCTGGCAGTCACGGCTCGCTCTGGGTGTAACTGATATCTGGGTCTTTCTGCTCAGCTTGGTCTAGCCTAGCGTCACTCTGCAGTGGATGAAGGTCAACCTTTCTTGCTGTGGATGGGGAGTCCCACGTTTTGGGCTCAAGCTCCAGCCAGTTATTCATCCCAGGCTCTTTTACAGTCACCTCTCCCTGCCGTCGAGAACTACAAGTGGCTGCTAAACTCAGTATTTGTGACACAAAGTAATGGAGGGCAGCTTGGGAAAACCAAACCTCGTGGACTCTGGCCGCCATGACCATGGATGGCAATGTCCTGGTGAGCTGGAGGGGTGGGGTGACTGTTATAAAGTGATCTCTTCCCAGAGTCCTAAGTAGACAACAGAGGTAAGTTGCTATCAGCGTTACTGATAAATCAATGACATAACCCAATTCCCGATTTCCAAAGCAAAACCCAGACAAATGCAATAGGAAGCTGCTTTATAGATTTCTTCCCTCTCCTCTCCCTCTTTCCTTCTATTCTCATCACTCCTCACACTCCCTTTCCTTTCTCCTCCCTCTTTTCTTTCTCTCCCACCAACACTCTCCCAGATACCACATGGGGTAGGAATGGCTTTGCCTTGTTGACAAATGTGGTCCTTTTCTCTGTGTATTAAATTTCTAGGTTAGAGTCCTGTGGGGTTGCTTGATATGTTAAAGAAGTTAGAGAAAAAAAAATTAGAGAAATTTTCTCTCCAGCTGATAGCCTCATCTGCAAGGTTTTTGTCCTGCTGTGTAATTCTTTCTTGTATGTGATACAATGAGTGTTTCCTAAATATTTTTCCCCTTCCTTCTGCATCAGACACTAAGCATCCCTCAGACAGGTGCTTTTGGTCAAAGGTCTTCTGTTGTATTCAGGAAGGCAAAAGAAAAATGCACCATGAGTAATGTCATTATGCAGGGTTTGTGATTAGGAAAAAGAATTTAACAGGTGGAAGACCGAGGGAAATTAACACTGGTTGAGTGGCTTCTATCTTGTCTCACTAGATTTTCCTGAGTCCTAAAACATAACCATTATTCCATTTGTTTTGCAGAATTGTAAACCACGCTACACAATCTGCAGAGAACTGCAGGACTGGTACACAATCTGCAGAGAACTGCAGGACTGGTAATAGAAAAATTTATACTATTTCTAATACATCCCATAAATCATGTAACATGCTGCATGTTATTAAATATCTACAATATCATCAGTTGCAGGCTGCTCGGATATTGTAGGTTTTACTAAAAAGGAAATGTACTGCCAATTACATGATGACACACCATTTATTTGGAAGACATTTCTGAGATGTAAAAATGAGAAAAAACATGCATCTTAGAATGAATGAAATCTGGTATTGTTCAAGAAAGACTATTTGAGCAGCTGTGTACAGTATGAACCAGAACCCACAAATCACCCAAGGTGGCGTGTCACTCAGCATTAAGAAATGGGAGTCTGAACAAAGACGTTACTTGAATAAAGGAAAGAAAGAAGAAATGGTAATAAAAGGAGGACGTCTAAGAAACACTGTGGCAGGTGAATCAACGAGTATAGTGGCAGCTTTGATGCTGGTTGGAAGAGTAAAGAACAAGCGAAGATTTAAAATTCTAGAACCCTGGAAAATAGCAGTAAAAAACTTGGAAAACAGAAGAATGCCTGGCTCTATTTTAGATGTATTAACATCTTCACTAGACAGTTACATTTATGCAACTATGGAGGGAGGAGAGCTGCAGATGATATGCGGGTCACGCACACTCAGTCTCTGACCTCAGGAGGAGATAAATAGCTGGGGTCTAGGAAGAAAAAACAGGTGGATAGGGCTGGGCCTGCACTACCAAAGGAAACATGAAGAGGCAGAACCCCAAGTGAAGAAAGGGCAAATTCTAGACGAAGGGGGCCTCAGAAGGCACCTTTGCCAAGTATGACCATCTGTCCCTTGTCATTGTGAGGCAGAAAGCAGGTCTTCCTGCTGGCAGAATCCAGGCTTCAGCCTCACACTTCTCTACACATCAAGGAACCCATACCTGGCTGTCAGAAAGAAGGGTGGGGCCAGTACCTGGGATTTCTTGCTCTGAGACCCACTGACTACACTTAAACGCAAGGGTCTATGGTGGAAATATTTAACCCATTTTTTAGCACAGTTCAAAAGACAGCAAATGGTACCACTAAGACAAGGGGCTGCTTATTTAAGATTGTGAAACAGGGGGGGCTTTTGTTTCCAGCAATGTCTCTATTGATTGCAAATCAAGTCCAAGTCTTAAGACACGTTCACTGAAAATAGAGTCTCAAAGATACTGAGACAAAGAGTTTATATTAGACAATCAAAGTGAGGATTCAAACCCAGAAACAGTCTGATGCATATAATGGAAAGAACTGAAATAGGGAGAGTTTAAAAAAGAGCACTTAGGTGATTACTCTAAACTGGGTGATTAGTGGAGATCTGAAGGGCAATAAGCAAGCAGCCACAGGAAGATGAGGGGTTGAGCATTCCTGAAGAACAGAGAGAAGAGCCAAGGCAATATTCTTACATGGGATGGGCTTGATATATGCAGGACCTGTAGTCGCACAACAGTGGCAAGGAGGAGAGGGACATGGTATCTCAGAGCAGATAGGAAGAATCTTAAGAATGGGTAGGACCTTAGGAAGAGTCTTAAGAATGGGTAGGATCTACCCAAAGGTTCTACCCATTCTTAAGACTCTTCCTATCTACTCTGACGTCATGTCCCTCTCCTCCTTGCCACTGATGTGTGACTATAGGCCCTGCATACACCAAGCCCATTCCATGTAAGAATACCACTTCTGGGAATCTACCCAAAGTCACAAAAACATTAATCCAAAAGGATACATGCACCCCTATTTTATTGCAGCACTGTTTACAATAGCTAAGATACAGGAACAACCCAAATGCCCAAAAATAGATGACTGGATCAAGATGTGGTACATATACACAATGGAATACTATTCAGCAATCAAAAAAGATAAACACATGCAATTCGCAGCAACATGGATGGAGCTAGAAGGGATCATGCTCAGTGAAATAAGCCAGATAGAGAAAACTATCAATGGTTTCACTTATAACAGGAATATAGGGGAACCAAATAAAAGAGAGACATTCAGCGAGGGAGGGGGAGGGTACGGGCTCAAAACAGGGGAGAAAAGAGCACAAGGGACTATGGTGACAATTCGAAGGTGAATCAGTGGTGGATAACCTATGGGGAATACACAATAATATAAAAGATATAAACAGTGAAAAAAAAAAAAAGAATGGGTAGGACCTAGGAGTGAAGAGGGGAAGACCAGATTGGAAAGCACTGCAGGAAACAGCATTAGCAAAGGCAAGGCAGCATGAAATAGACTGGAATATTTGAGTAACTCCAGGTAATTCATTTCTCCGAGGTTCAATGCACAACTAAAGAAGGAATCCAGAATACTCTATGGCAAGTAGGGTTTTTCATGAAATGGCTGGCACCGTATTTTGTTGCAGTCGAGAAAAGAGAATTGTCTCTCTAGAACACATATCCTCAGGGAGATTTATAATTCACCTTCCAGGAAAGACAACACTAGAAAGTATTTTCTTTGCAGATCCAGATATTATAACTTGAGGCCTTGTTAGAAGCTGGGAAGCAAACAGAACGTTGCATATTTCATTTTGTGCATAACCTGAGACATGTAAGCTATCGCCACTCCCATTTCAGACACCGAAATAAAGTACTAGCAGGTAAATCACTCACTATATAGAACTAGGACTTAGTCCCTTGTCTTCTTTACCTACTTCTATTTCCACTGCTATCCAGCTTCTCATCAACTGATTCAATGCCCCTGTCTAGAATGATCTCTTCTTCAATTTATTCTATGGTTCTTGCCTTCTGCAATTCTCCTTTGGCTTTATCTATCTTCCTGTGCCTACCTATAATTTAGAAAATAAACATTTATTTTTTCCCTCAGCTAAACTTCCTATCATGTTTAACAGAGGTTATTCTGTAGCTCCATTACTTCCTCACTCAACTGATAAAAATGATGCAAATCCAAAGTAAATCAGAGACAGGATTAATACAGCTGGGCACATTCTTCCCCTCCAGTCACTGGGTCCCCAAGGAATGCCTAAGTCTTTGGGACTCTTGATGGATTGGAAGTTCTGTAACAATTGGGACCCTGTTATCAGTAGGAGCAGATTTCTTAGGGAAGGTGGAGCTGAACTCATTACAAAGAATTTAATTTAGGTTCACAATTTATCAAATGAATGGTGACTTCTAAGGAACTATTTAATATGTGTGTCTAACGGCCTGCTGCTGACTGACACTATGCAATGAGAGTCGCTTTGACTATTATTTTATACATATTTGAAGACATCATGAGGTATGCCAAATTAAAATAGTTATGGGGGGGGTTGGGGGTGGGAAAAACAAAGGGTGAATTTCCTTCCAGGGGCAGTGTTGCATTTGCACTCTTACGCCACGAGTTTCCAGTACAGGGTAAGCGCCATGTAAATACATAGTTAAGATGGCACTGGAGAGATATGGTTCATGTTGTAAATAAATTAATTCTGAATAAATAATGCTACCTGTTGCAAGAACCATTTGCTTTTTCAATTTGAGATATCCAAGATATCACGTTTCGAATACTTTCGTTAGGTGGCAAAACATCAATGGTGTCTACAAATGCCAGGGTGTATTAGCAATGACATACTCACTTACTCTCCCCTGAAAGACTAATCCAGTTTTTTTTTTTTGGGGGGGGGGTAAATGGTAAATCCCCAAAATGATTAGGAAAAAGAACATTCTACAATGAGAATAAAAAGAAAAAGATAAAGATTTGGCCAGGCTGCTAAAAAAAAAACACTTGTGGGAAAGTTGGTCCAATTTTTAGATGCCAAACATTTCCAGAGACAATACCTCAAAGAAAGGTGCTCAGCAGCCTTCAACTTTTTTGTTTTAAATAACAGTGGAGAATGTCAAAAGAGCAAATAATGATTTAAAGAAAAATATGAGCCAATATCAGGCAGAGTCCAATAAGCAGGGCATAAAAGTGTAAAACTTCAAAGATGACTAAATAATTCATTTCCATTTTCCAATGTGGTTTTTAACCCATGTTTAAAGAAATGAAAATTGTAATTGTTTTATAATACTTAAGTTTTGGCAAGAAAAAACACAAACAGTACTTAGAGGACACAAATGAATAATATTATCAGTTACCTGGAATTCTAATCCATAGTTTTCTCTGCAGAATTCTCTCAATTTAGGATACACATTTTCTTTCAGTGCCTGTCTTTCTGCTCCCGTGTCTGTGGTAGAAAAATAAACACACAGAAAGTGAGTTATGTCCACATTTCCATGTCGATGGAAACAATGAAAGCTCACAAATAGATATTAACATAATAAAATCAACCTGGGAGGCATCATTGTAAAATGATAGGATGACTGCAGGTGTGTGTGTGCGCACACGCGCACGTGCATGAAAAAAATTAGAGGAGAGAGAAAGGGAGATAGAGCAAGAGACAGTGAGAACGAGAGAGAAAAAGAGAGAGACTGAGAGACAGAGAGAGAGAGACAGAGAGAGAGAGAGAGAGAGAGAGAGAGAGAGAGAGAGAGAGAGAGAGAGAGAGAGAGAGAGAGAGAGAGAGAGAGAGAGAGAGAGAGAGAGAGATAAAGAGCCTTGTGGGGTTACACACACGAATCCTACAGGGGGGATGGGAACCCCAGTCAGTTCAGTTTCTACTCCAGAGCTGAGAATTCAATTGATTCTTGAGGGTGAGGGTCTTTCACTTCCCAGACTATTCAGAAACAACACAACTTGTAAAAACTTCAGTATAGCATCCAGAAAATCAGCCCAGTAGTCAGGAAAAAGACAAACTGCAGTAGCAAACCATCTATAACCAGTAATTCCACACACCGCAGATTTGACTGACTTCCTCTGGTTTAAGAGAGTCAAGTCTCTCACTCTGAGCTTTGGGACTTGCCATTATTTCAGAGAAGGGAGCTGTCTTACATGTAAAAGCTTCAACATAAAATATTTAATTATTCACATCACTGAAAAAATACAAAAAGGAATAGAAAGCTGGAAACCTGAAGAATTGAAGGATCTATGTGTTTAAAGAACATTCTGTGGGATCCCCAGCCCTCCTTATTCTTGGGAATATTGTCATGGTGCCCAGAGTTCCTGCTTGTCAGCTAGATGTAAGGTCAGGCAGGGGGCCGCTCACCAAGGGCAAACATCCTGGTTTGAGGAACATACTGGGAAACCAGTATTTGCTGTTAACAGCAGGCAGATATTAGAATAGAGATAATATACTTTGACTAGCAGAAACAATGGAGCCCCCCCAGGCAACAGCCCCTGGTGACTCCACCCTAGTTTACATCACCTGAATGTCCCCTCCCTGTGTACTCGCCCAGCTTTGTACTGATGCGGCATTTTACTTCTGGTGTAGCCCCCCTGGGTTTCTCTCATTGCTCCACATGCACTTTGAGTCATCTTTCCCTCATCCTACGTTGCTTCCAATGTTTGCACCCCAAGAGGCGACAGCACTGTACAGAATGGACTCCAAAGTCACCTGTGTTGAACAATGCTTCACATCAATGGTGACCCTGGAAGAACCTTATGACTAAAAGGCTATTCATTGCTCAACGAACTTGAGTGAAAGATGAGAAATGATTTTAAAAAATTAGGCTGTGAACGAAAAGTACCATTTGGTAAGTGTACCAGAATCGCAGCTAGAACTAGGAAACATTTACATACTACATTTATAACGAAGGGACCTACTTGAAAGACTCTCCTCATTATCCTTAAGCACATCTGTCTATGCAAACACAACCATATGCAGCGTTGACCTACTCCACTTTCTTGGTGTTCTCAAGTCTATTTTGAGATGCAAATAACCAAACTTGAGAGTGTGAAATGCAGCTGTAGCCTGGCAGAATGACAGGAAGGAGTGTTTACATGGAAACCAAAGATTCAGTACAACATCTTCTAGATTACCCGGTGATCCAAATGAATAGGGTGTCCTCCAACCTTGGATCCCATATCCTAAGGCAAAGGGAAAAGCAGGAGCGAGATGAGGAGTGACTCATTTGACAGCGTCCACGGGATGTTATGACACCAGGGGAGAAAGTAAGTTCAGCTTTTACATAATTTATATAATCCTTGGATCAGATGACCATGCTTTCTTGCTGCACTTAAAGGGCCCAAGATGCTAAACTCACAATAAAATGGATGATGGTCAATCTCTTTATATCTATGCAACATCACAGATGCTTAAAAATCTAAGTAACAAAAAATTAACTTTTAAGATAAACACATGTTGACAGATGCAGACATGGAGGATATTTTAGACAAGGATTGTTGTTAGGAAATTTTGAAGAATACTATCAAACGGATAAGTGAAAAATTATGAGAACATACAAGAATTTTTTTTGTTTCCTTAAAATGTTACTATAACTCATTACTAGGTTCTGAGGACTGAAGGTACAATAGTAAGGAGGAGAAAGCGGAGAAATAATATGTAATGACTAGTATTTAGTGAGTACTCACTATAGCCAAATAGTGTGCTAAGTACTTAGTCACTCACTTCTAGAACATTGATAGGTAAAATTTCTGTTACAATTTTTATAAGGGGAAAGTGAAACCCAGAAGGGTTAAGAAACTTGCCCAGGGTCCTATGGCCAATGAGTTGGAGAACACAATTTGAATCCAGAGTGCTGTATGCTTTAGCTGGTGCAAATCATAGAAAATAGACAGACAACTGTGGGTCTCCCCGGTGACGCAGCGGTTGGGCGCTGCACTGTGGAGCTGTCGGCAGCGGCAACGGGAATTCGACGCCCAGCCGGGGAGATTCCCACATGGCGTGGCAGACTTCTCCTGCCTCGCCTGCTGCTCCCCTCAGCAGTGTGTTTCCCTCTATCTGCCTGTTCTGCTCCCCACTTTGTCTCTGGTGAACCGTCTTGCCGCCCCATGCCTCTGGCCTATACCCCAGCTTGTATGCATAAATAAATCAATCTTCAAAAAAGAAAATACACAACTGTGTAAAGACTCAATCATTGAAAATTATTATTGGGATAACTTCATAGAATGGTTAAGGGACATTGTCATCTCAACATTTATGAAATTAACATACTTGAGTTATCCTTGGTGGATTCTTGCCTTTCAAAATAAACCAACAGCCAACCCATCCAAAGTTCTTGTGCGCTAAATTAATCATGAGTTCATGTGCTTCTTTCACCTCTGCTACTGGATGCAAACCAAATCCTCTGTCATCTGGACTCTGTCTCCCAGTCTCCATATTGCCCTCTTTAATCCATCTCCACAGAGCAGCAAACTGATCTTTTAAAAATGCAAATCAGATCACATTAGTATCTTGTTTAAAACCCTCCAATAGCTCTTCATGGGACTAGAAATGAAATCCAGACTTCTGATCTTGAATGAACATTTTCACTTTCTCCCTAAGCTCATCTCTTACTACTTCCCTGTTCATATCACCCCAGCAGCGCTGGCCTTCACTTGGTTCTTGGGTGACCTTTACTCTAGCTGTGACTTCCTCCTAGGATGCTTAGTTCTGTTATCATCTCAAGACATCTCCTGTCATTCAAGTTTCACTTTAGTGCCTCCTCAGAGAGGCCTCCACTGAGAATACCAAACCACCCTTCATCACATCGCCATCTATGAATTCTCATAACTATTGCTGGAATTTGTTTATTGTCTCCTCCATGACCCTGTGAGCTAATAGGGAGTAAGAACCTCTTTTGTCTCATTCACTGTATCCTCAGTGATTAGAGTCATGCTTAATTAAGGAAGGAATGAATGAAAAAACCCACACATGCCAAGTGGCAAACATGAGCTGACAGGCAATGCTTCCTCACAATTATCTCCAGAGAGAGAACGTCTCCCTATGTTACAGTTTGTCAGTGATCAACATAGAATCAAGACAGTATGGAATTCTGGGATATAAACAATGGAGTTTAGAAAGTTGGTGTCATGAGGGGAGTGAATAAACTGAAATTGATTTCTGGTTTCTGGCAGGATATTCATATATTTTACTAAGTTACAATGAATCTTTCTAAAAAATGAGGCATATGCACATATCTGTCAGGCGTTCTGTGCTACTTATTATAAAAATGACTCAAATGTTGCTATATTTGTATTAGTATATGATGATGGGCTCTGGAAATGGAAAAGTAATTAAGATAGAATGGATTAATTATGATGGATGACAACAGATAAGCTGGCTTAATTAAATCGAAAACCTGATTCATGCTGACAACAAATCCGGAAAGCTGGCAATTTTAAAACATCAGAATGTCATGGATAGGAAAAAATAAGTCAGAGAATGTCACACATAAAAAAGGACCTCTTGGAAAATTGTAGATCAGAGACAAGGTACATTATCACTTATTCTTTATACATAATCACTGCCTCCATTTGTATCTGTCTAGCTTTTCAATGCTTTGAAAAGCTGCATTAATACTTTGACAACACTATTAGCTTTTGAAGGAGCTTTCTAAATAATTCATTGGTGATTTCAGAGTTAATGAAGGGTCTCTGCATAATACCTGAGTTATCAACAGAGGGAGTATTAGTTTGGGGGACAATTATTAATCAATATTCTCCTAGAAAAATCTTCATTTTACTTCAAAAAAATTCAGATTAATTCTAAATTTTCATTAAAAATAATGCCAAAATGAGCTTGTTGACTTGGAATCTTTTACGCCCTTGACCTCACCCAAACTCAAAGCCATGGCCAACAGATGAAGACATTTCCCTTTCAGCAGCTCAGAAATTTTATTTAGGGTCTAACAGATATTTTCTGTTAAAACTGTCATTCTTATCTGGTTTCCCAGGGTTCTGTATGATTGCTTTTGTCTGGATTTTCTCTCTTTACCTGACCTCTTAGCCAGTGATTCACCTGGACATCCAGTCTGTTTTTTGCTATTATTGTTTGGGTTGATTCCCTTTTGCTGTCTTCTGCTCCCTTAAGTCCTCTGCGTCCAACCAGACACAAAGTCGTTCCTTATTTCAGTGTCACCAAATCTTGTTAATTTTGTCATAAACTTCTTTTTTTTAAGTTTGGCCACTCTATTTTTGTATCACCATTTCTCAACTGAGAATCCAAAAGTCTCCTATTTAACCTCATAGCTGTCTCTCCTCATCAAAATCTTAAGCTCCATGGAAATGAGAAGATAAATCCCAAGATAAAACAACAGCAAAAACCAATGTGATTATTAAGGGTCTTGGTTAGCAATTGGTGGCCCAAAGGCTAAAGTTCAATAGATTTAAATCTATCTTCCTATTAATTTCCATCTTTTGTTCTTCAACATGTACCATTCAGAGCATGAGTTTTCAGATATTACTTGAACCTGAACCTTGTCTTTACAAAAACTATTTGCCAAGTTCAGAATTCCCTGTCAATTGAATCTCCTTTGCTTAACTGCATCTGACCTTTCTGAGTCCCAGTTGAAGACAGACACATAGAGAACTCTGTCATCTCACAATATTCTGCTCACCCTAGAAAGCATCATTCGTTGTACTTTATTGCAATAATTTATTTTTAGGTTGTCACCACATTAGACTTGTGAATTCACAGAGGTTAGGGACTTTCCATTCCTCTTTATATCAGAGAATTAGAGCAGATACCCCCCCCAGTACTCAATAAAATAATAAACAAATAGATGCTATTATATTGAAAATATTAAATGAGTCCAACTAAAGAAAAAATGTATCTCCATAAACCTAACTAACATAAATCAAAATTCAACGTCATTTTAAGTAATAGTTGATTATGCCTGACAGCAATATTTGTTATGTATGAATTTGCAGTGATGTTAGAAAATATATATCCATTATACCACCCAACTCCCCTTCTGCTGTGGTAACCATCATGTTGTCAAAATCTAAGGGTTTGTTTCTGTTTTTTTTCATTTGCTTGGCTTATCTTCCGTGAGTAAAATCGTATGATATTTGTCCTCCTCTGTCCATGGTATCATCTGGCAAAATCCCCTGAAGATCCATTCATATGTCATAAACGGCAAGATTTCATAGCTGAATAGTATTCAGTGTATATTCAGCTATTCTTTTGTTATTCTCTTTTTTGAGAAACATATTTCTAAAAGTGCTTTAATTAACCACATAAAATTAAAAGTTCCAAGGACTCAAACATATTAGGAAACAAATACCTTGAATAGGAAGCCAGTTCAAAAAAAAAAAGTCCAGCTGGATCAATCCATAAAGAATAATGGAATTATCAGGCATACAAAACAAATGTTTACAGGAATAAAAGTAGGCACACTAAAGTTAAGAATAGATGCACAAAGTCAAGAAAAACAACAAAGCAAATCTGAAAAATAACTGAATACTGGAAAGAAAAGATATGTAAACTGAATACTAGACATGAATATGCAAATTTAAAAAATACGCAAATTTAACGTAAAATTAAGTAGAATGGTTAAATAGCTGAAAAAGATAAATGACCAGACAGGCCTGAATAAATCACCCAGAATGCAGTGTAGAGAGACAATGAAATGGAAGTTATCAGAAGATACGGAAAATAAACTGAATCATCTGAGTTCTATACATCATTTGGGTTCTAGAGGATGAATAAGAGAGATCAGAGAGAGGCAGTACATGAATAAATAATAGCTAAATATTTCCTAGATTTGCTGAAAGATACAAGTCTTTAAATTTAGGAAGGTGAACAAATTCCAGACAGGCTTAACATAAAGAATTCACGTAATCATAGAAATTCCATTGTATAGTGGAAGTAAAGAACAAAAAAGCAAGAGAAGACCTTAAAAACAGCCAGAGAGAAAAGACAGATTTACCTCCAACATAATTACTATTATATTTTCAGTTGACTTTGTATTAGCAATAATAGAAGCCAACAGACTGAAATATTATCTTCACTATGCTGAGAAAATCAACTATCATTCTAAAATTAATTAATTGAATTATCTTTCAATAAAAGGACAAAGATGTTATTTTTAGGAAAACCAAGAGTGAGTTTTATGTTATCTTAATTTTGAGAGAAACTATAAAGGTTCAGTATATCTATTGAAAAACTGTCCCAAATGTAACATCTGAGATGCAAGAAATACCATTGTGCAAAGAAATCTGTAAAAATATAGCTAAGTTAAAAAAATATGTTGCAAAAAATTCTCTAATTTGGGGTTAAAAAAGTAGAATTAAAATCATAAATAGAACTAGCATGTAAATCAGGGATGATGAAAAGCAAAACCTCAGTCTTTATGTCTTTCAGGAAGATAAGGTTTTTCACTATCTTTGTTCTTTTGTTTGAATCATTTGCTTTATTTTTTAAAAAATTATTATTTGCCAATGGTTTACTTAACTATATGATTTCGGGAGTACAACTTCACATGCAAATATGTGCACATTTCACTCACCCTCCACCAACAGCCGGGTGTCAATAACCTATTACACTGAGGAGGAGATAGGAGAATTCCTTTTTTGCTCCTCCAGTCTGCTTGCTTAAATTTCTAGGGTAACCATTAAGCTAGGTATAAATTTCACAAGTAAGTATGCTATTGAAGAAAGTGACTTATTTGTGCTTTTTTATAACAAAGGATTTTTCTTATCAAAAATATTCATGTTATAAAATGATTCATAAAGTTACTGCAAAATTGGTTACTTTAGAGTTTTCAGGGTTTTTTTTTGTTTTATAATTTTGAGAAGAAAAAAGGGCTTCAATTTAGCATAATTCACCTCTGACTATTTTTCTTGCAGGTTAAAGTCTATGTAAAGAACACCCAGTAAGAGGGCCTCCCTGGTGGCGCAGTGGTTGAGCGCTGCTTCGGCGCGCACGATGCGAGTTCGACGCCCAGCCGGGGAGAATCCCACATGGTGCGGCAGACCTCTCCTGCCTCGCCCGCTGCTCCCCTCAGCAGTGTATTTCTGATCTGCCTGTTCTGCTCCCCGCTCTGTCTCTGGTGAACCCTGTCACCCCCCCAAGCCTCTGGCCTGTACCCCAGCTTGTATGTATAAAATAAATAAATCTTTAAAAAAAAAAAAAGAACACCCAGTAAGAACTGTGTACGACATCTCAGATCTACTCAAATAATATGTAATTTAAGTTTACACTCTATTAGTATGACTTCACTCACATACAATTCTCAACAAGGACTTGTAATATTAAAATGCATTGATTGCTGTAACATATTTTGAAAAATAGAAGAAACATAAGGCACAGTCCTATTCTTAATCACTCACAATAAATTGGGGCTAGACAGCAGGTGGCTGAGAATGAGGTTAC
Source organism: Scalopus aquaticus (assembly GCA_004024925.1). Lineage (NCBI taxonomy): Eukaryota > Metazoa > Chordata > Mammalia > Eulipotyphla > Talpidae > Scalopus > Scalopus aquaticus. The sequence goes on along the minus strand of PVIJ01002696.1, from coordinate 92,988 downwards.
CAACAACACACAGTAAGTTCTAGAACAGAGGCACAACCAAAATGCTACTGAAGCACAGAGAAAGGATTTTTTAGCCTGATGACCAGGTAGAGTGTACCAGAGAAGGTGGTATTAAGCTAAGACTTGAAACAAAGTTTTCTCAGGTAGAGAGGAGGAAATAATTTAAAAAACAGGTGGCAGCTTGAGAAAAGTGAAGAAGGTGTAAAATGTGCATGATGTTTGAGGAACATGAAACAGAGTTATTTTCAGTAATATAAAGCACTGGGGTTATATTATAATTAGCATGTCAGTTATAAGCATTTTGCAGTTCTTCTGTATGCAGGAATTTGGGGGTGTAACAGCAATTCTTTCTCATAATCAAATGGGAAAGAAAAAAATCCACATAGAGAATATCAAACAAAAGTAATCAATCATTCACATTTCAATCAACTACTGGAAAAACATCTTCACACCAGGTCTGGAATGTAGCTGTCTCTGCTGATGGGGTCTGCCTGTATCTGGCTGACCTGTTGGCTCTAGACTAACTCATAAATCAGTTCACCCTCCATTTGTTCAATTTCCATCATGCTCCCAGCACTCTGCTGGGTGTTTCCAGCACTCTGATGCGTGTTAGGGAATCAAAGGAAATACCATGTTTCCCTCAAAGAAACTTGTATTTGAGAGTGAGTAAACCAAATGTCTCAAATTCCAGATGGCCACACATGGTTTAAGGGAATGTGGGCTATGGGGAGACGTCATCAAATGAATTAATGTACCTCAGATGTACAAAAGCATTATGACTTATCAGAAGATCATGAAGTCTGGCCTTCAGCAACCTTTTGTATGTTTGTGTAAATCTAATGTTGTGTAATACTTTTTGGATAATTAACTGAGTTAAACTGACTGTCAAGTTGAGATATAACTGTCTAAAGAGTCAGTTCATATTCAGACACTATTTCCCATATTAAAAAAAAATGACAATTCTGGAAAAGAGTTTAAGGTGCTACCTATGGCAAAAGTCCATGAAGGATAGAGCTGATCTTTATGCATTTCTGAATGTACCTATCTGGTCTCATCAATGAAGAGTTGAACCATCTCAGTCCTGTCACACCATAGTAACTGCAACACAGTTTTACACAGAACGAAACAGCAAAACATAGAAAGTTTTGGTCAAGTCATCCTCTCACTTGAGTGCATTTATGAGTATTATTTAGTGTGAACTTCTAAATACTATGCACAGCTAAAGGTTGTAATGGTTTCCTTTTAATGCACTGAAGGATGTTTTCACTTTACTTTTTCCAAACTATCAATATTGAATGTTATAAAAATACTTTTAGCATTTGCTTTCAAATAAAATATTCAACAGTCAATGCTTTCATAGAACATTTTCCCTTAAAAATCCATTATACTAAAAGTAAATATCTGCATGGAGCCCACCAGACTGATGTAATTAAAATTAAATTTACAAAAAGGTAATGGAGATTTTATCAGCAGCAGCATGCAATTCAGTGCATCGGCTGAATTACTGAGGAATTTTTCCTATATAATGTGGATGAATAAAATGTTGTATTTTAAGTGTTTTTAAAAGTCTCATAGCAATCCTTAGATTGGACTATTCTTTTTGTTATGGCAACTAACAGTTTTATTACACGGTATTAAGTAATGCAAGAAAATCAAAGTGTCATAAAACTAAGAACTTGGCCACATGAAGTTATTTTTAAATTGCTGTGCTAACTATTTAAGGAAGGCTTGCTAATGAGACTGGTTATCACTGAGTTTATACGTGGGACTCTGAAGGAGGCCAAATTTAGGACTTTGGTGAAATGATCCTTTTAGATTTACTCTCAGGATTCATGGCATGAACACTATTTCTTTAAAGAAAAATCAAAAGCCTATATGGAAAAAAAATTGTTAAAACTGGGTGGGACATTTACTGCATGTTAAAAAAATAATCAGATTTAAGAATATGATAAATAGCAGAAGTTGAAAAACTATAATGACATTTCTGGAATGCACTTAGGGGAGAAGGGAGGGAAAAATAGCAGGAAAATGCAACTATAAAAATAATAACATATTCCGGGGTCTCCCCGGTGGCGCAGCGGTTGAGCGCTGCGCTGTGGAGCTGTCCCAGCCGCTAGCGATGTAGGTTCGATGCCCAGCCGGGGAGAATCCCACATGGTGCAGTATATCTCTCCTGCCTCGCCCGCTGCTCCCCTCAGCAGTGTATTTCTGATCTGCCTGTTCTGCTCCCCACTCTGTCTCTGGTGAACCCTCTTGCCGTCCCGCGCCTCTGGCCTGTACCCCAGCTTGTATACATAAAAATAAATTTAAAAAAATAACATATTCCTAAACAAAGTCCTTATAAAAATTTATTTTAGTGAACACCGTAAATTTCAGATATTTGAAAATTAATATACCTATATACTGCATTTAGTTTTTACTGCTAAAATCAGTCTGTCCTTCACCATATCACTGGTGCCACTATGCTCTTTGGTCCAACTTATCCTTCTGCTAACCACTACTTAATTGGTCTTACAATCCAAAAGTTTACTTTTGTGTTATTTAGTTTATTTGTGTTTCCCCTATATCCCACATGAGTCAAATCATATGGTGTTTACCTTATTTAACTTATTTCATTAAGCAAAATACCTTCTATGGTCCACCCACGTTATTGCAAATGGCAGGATTTCGGGGTTTTTTTTTTTTTTTTTTTTTTTTTACAGCTGAATAGTATTCCATTATGTATGTTTACCTCATCTTTCTACATTTGTCAAAAAAATGCCTTTACTAATATATCTACAAAAGTTTTCTTTTATATGAAATGTGTTGGAAAAACTGGATGAAATGAATTTATTCAGAAACAATACTCACTGATATTGCAATTCTGACATAAATACTTCAGTTTGTTAGTAAATTATTTTTGAAAAAATGGTGCTTCTGTGCAAGTATGTAGTGTAAACAAATGACAAATGACAATGCTCATGATAATTAAGAAACTAATACTGAAGTTACGTGGAAGTTTCCAATTGAGATCATCCAGAGTCAGGTTATTGTTGGGGGCAGTAAAATCGAAACACTGTAAACAGTACTGGAGGTATTTGTTAAAAATCCCATTAATGTACAGTCACCAGGTTAAGTTCCAGGTCAAGAGATTCATTATGAAAAAATCAATGGAAATCTCAGGATTAAAAAGAACCACATGTGGAACATAAACATAACATAAACAATCAATTACTAATAGTTCAGCACTGATTTATAAACTTTTTCTAGGGCGCAGTTTTAACTAAATAACAAATAATTCATCCAGTATCAATTCCATTCCTTTCTGTTCCTAAAACAACTGGGTTCAGTAATCCTGTGAAAACTGACCAGCTACCACAGACTTAAACAATAGAAGTTTAGCATTGTGTAACAGATACAAATGGGAAGCTCACAGCAATTCCCACTTATCTGCAAACCCTGCCCTGTGCCTATGGGTTCTGCCAGAGGAGGCAGGAGAGGCTGGATGCTAAATGCTTGAATCCTATCCCAGAATATAGCCACTAAACCTCCATGGAAATAATGGGCTGCTGATTAAATTTCTGCTCACGCTGTCTTGAAAAATTAATACATAAATTAGGTTGACAATTAGAAACACTATATATAACATGTTTAATTTGATAACTTGGCTATTGTAATAAATTTAACAACTGTTTCTCCCTTTTGCTTTATTCATTTTCACCTTGGGGTTAAGTGATACTGGCTAAGGTGATCCTGGAACAGAAGGCATTTGCAGAAGGCTAACGTGTGAAATTAATTTTCCTTGCACTGGCTTTATTCCTATTGACATAAAGGATCCACATAGAACATTTCACACTAGAAAATATCTCATCATTTTTATTCTGATTTTTTTCTCCTTCAGTGTCATTAAGCTTTGTGGGAACACAAGCAGCAAAGATTCATATTCAACTGACATTTATTAAGAACTCCTTGTAAAGAACTGTTCAGCAGCTTTTTCAGGTACTCTGGCATACACTGTTTCGCTAAACCTCATAATAGTCATGTGCAGTAGGTATCATGATCTCTATTTTATGCACGGGGAAACTCTAAGTTGCTAAGTAACTTGCCCAAGTACTCACAGGTTGTACTGGTACCTTCATAGTTTAATGCTGAGCTACACAGCCTAGAGTCCACATTCTTCCTACTGCCCCACTGATTGAATTCCTCACCCTTCCATAACTCAGAAGGAGAAAGAGAAATACAGGATGGCTTAACTTAGATGTGGCATACATAGAAATCAAACAAAAGCTCAGGCAAAAACAAATCTTGACAACTGACTACAGATCTGAGGAATGGGGAGGGGAGGCAAGAGGGAGGAAGAGCCTACTGGGTGATGACTGAAGCTACCAGAAGGGGAGAGTGGTATGGTGGGAGCAAAGGGGAGAGGGGGCCCAACGGGAGGATTACTGGAGCTTTGGTGGCTGATGTGGTGAAATAACATACAATCATAGGGGTGTAAGCCTAACCCCCCTAAGACATACACTGTGATGTAAATACTATTACCTCAATAAATATAACTTAAAAACAAAAAACAATTCCTCATCCTTCCTACCCCATGGAATTGTCTTTACATATATACACTTGAATGTGACTTAGGTTTCTGATTATTATCATCGTCAGTGTTTTATAAAGGTACTTCCACATTCTGAGACACGAGGGCCCGTACAATAGCATAGGATGGCAAGTCAGACACTGGGGGGAACCTGACCCATTAAGCCTAAGTGTAATTTGGATGCTATTTCAACACTAGGGTATCTTAAGAGTCTCATCATCACCGCTGTTATTATTAAGAAAAATGCTAAGAGGAGTCTCTAAAGTTGATAAAACACAACACAGCATAAAAATGATCAACTCATCCAATCCTTTTAGAAAGTTAAATTTTTTACTGATTGCAATAAATGTTTATTTGGTAATAACTATTACACATTAAATACACTGTGATGCTATATCCTATTTGTTCAGTCAATTAAATACAGGGAATTGTTTTCGGTAGATTTCACTCGGTGTCCACCTACATAGATGTGGCCTAAGCCCAGCTGAGGTCAGGATTCCAACACGACCTGCTTCAAAATGCTCACATGTGACCAGAAGAGTCTTCAAAAATCACAGTGAGGTTCTTTTCAGTGTATTTTGATACTAAAGTAATGTTTTAAAAATTTTTATCATTTGAATGGCATAAACAATGACACTATTAAACAAGATACGCTGTATGCTCTGCATCAGGAGAAAACTTTGTGCATAAAATTTTTGATAAAAAATTCAAGTTGTTGTAAAAACTTTCAACAGGATGTGGAGATAAACTATATAGACATGTCAGAATCCCAAATGAAGTAAAAATATATTGCTAACCAAAGACAAATTAGAAAGTAGTATCCAATTCAAGTGAAACCAAAACAGTTTTCCAAAGAATATTAACAGTTAGGAAGTAGTATCCTTCCTGTATATAGCAATCAGCTAATTTAATAGAAGTTAATTTGTGAAAACAATGCCTAATTATCTTCTTCATTTGATTCTTGGCTACACAGAAAATTGTAAATCCAGATAATCTTACTGTCTTTTCTATATTATTGATATAGTATTATAATATGCATACCAGAAGGTCCTAGAGATCAGCCAATAAAACCATATTTCAAAATATAGGAGAAATATTTAGAATATCAATAATTATGTACAAATATGTTTTAGTGACCGTCATGCTTATTCACTAATAATACTAGAGCTATGGGAAATAAACAAATGTTACTGGATTATAAGAAACATACATTAATGTCATTAAAACCCACTGAAAAATCTACTTCATTAAAGGTTACACAGCATGTTGTGAAGTTGGCTGGAAGGAGACATAGATGGGCTAAATTCAGTCTGCCAATAATTATTGTGTTTTGATGTAGACTCCATTCCACTGCTAAAGTGTATGGTGGCGGGGTCTGAAGAAAGAGTGTTAAATTATATAGTATCAAAGGTCATTTATAGTTCCATGAATCTTTTAAAAATCAGTCATACCTATCGTTAGGCTTGTAAGTAAATGTCTAATTGTGGAATTGGACAAGAGGCACTTTACTACTAAAACAACCACTGAATGTGTTACCCCTGCAGAGAGGGACATATGTCCCTCATTTACCTTCCACTCTTGCAAATTGAACTATGCTTGCCTTCACTCACTGATTTTATGATTCCTGCTAAGGGGAAGTTTTCTGTAAGTGAGTTGTAGACATAGGGTTGTCAGATACATAGGGTCACTCCGGCTGAAGGAGAAAATGGAGGTATGGGGCCTGGTGAGGGAATCCAGTGAGCACTAGTGAAGGCAAGAAATTGAAGAGCCCTCAAGATGAGCTGTGAGGTCCCAAGGCTGGTGGAGCGTTGGATGGGAAGGTTATATTGACTTAAAACAGCTCAGTGCTAATGATCTTCCAGAGGGTATCATGAAAATATATTTTAAAAAGGAATTGAAAATATTAGAAGTGTTCCTTTAACTTATAGAATGTATACAGTAATATGGTCAAGTCAACACCTTATTTTAAATGATGAGAAGATAGAACAGCTTTAGCTTCACTCCCAGTTTCCCCAAATCCAGACCCCAATCTAGAACATATACCACTACAGCACACAGAAGGGTTCTAAGTTACTCCTGCAAGATGAGAGTTTTCTCCAACACTTTTTATTCCTCAGATACTACTGAGATATCAAGAAAAATCTTGGTCAAATTATTAGACTCTCACTACTTCACATAGATTTCCATTAATAAAATTTTAGTTCCAGTTATTTAGACAGACTACACGAAACCCAAGAATTCTATATTGATGATCCTGAATCTGTTATGTGTCGAGTCACTCTGCTAATGCACATGGGTTTTAGTAAGATGTAGTACCCCTAAGCTTAGGTAAACTGTGGTAATACGAGTAATTAAATGATACATTAACCACTTTAACAGTAAGAGAGAATGAAAATCTTTCATTGTCATTAAGAAGTCTTAGATGATGTATATGACACACTGACTTAAATAATTAAGCAAACACATTAATGAGAACATAAGTGCTATCTTTTAGAAATTATTTTGTCCAAAGAGCTGATGAGTCCTCACAGAAATTTTTCCTAAAGACATGTATTGAGCCTAAGATTCCTCTGTATTTGGATAAAAGAGATTAGTGCATATTAAAAAGTTACCAATGTAAGTTCTGATAAGTTACTACCCATTTCTGGTGGTGGAAAGCTTTTCAATGTTTGCAGAAGGCTGCAAGTTCAGTAGAAGAACAGCAGTAGATGTTTCTACAATGATTGCAATGCAGCAAGTCACCTGAAGATTCAGAGTGACAAGGTGGAGGTGTGAAACCTACTCCATCACACACCAGCTGTGGGACCTTGGGCAAGCTACCAAATTGTCCTGAGTTTTGGTTTCCTCATCAGTAAAACAGGGATGACAGGAGCACATTCCTAAAAATCTATAAATAATTTGGCAATCATGAAAGGTCCTAGGTCCAAGTGTTAATTCGAGGTCACTAATTATTACAGCTGTCAGTGAAACTTCTCACAACAACCCTGAAAGAAGGAACTGCTACAACTTCTACAGTCATGGAAATGGAAGCACTGCGAGGTTAAGCAATTTCTGTAAGGGTACTCATGGGGTAATGTTAGCCACAATATTCAGGAAATGTTATATAAGCAGAATCCAGGGACGTTAATGCTTCAAAATAAAAAATAGAGACATGCTGTGCAAACAAGCTGAGCATAATAGCTGGAGTCAAATCCACATCCAATAAGTAGTAAACGTAAGCGATGGATCTGCTCCTGCATATTTCTACAACTCAAACTGAAGGGTTCAGATTCACTGGAGGTCAGTGGGTCCGACTTGCTGAATTACTGATGCTTAATCGGGAGTGTGTTTACTATTTTTACAGCCAGACTGCATTCACTGTGCAAGAAATAGTATCTGAGTGGACTAAAAGTCTTTACATGCTTTTCTAAGCATCTAAATTACTTCAAGACCAGGAAATAAAGCAGGCACAAGGGAGAACACTCATTGTTATTCTGTACTCCCATCTTCAAAATAGAATATGGCAATAGTGGAATCGGAATCAGTTTATAAAAGCAGTAATTTTTTTTCCCCCAATCTAAGCAGAGGATTATATACCTTGTGCTTCAGGTCTTGGGCTGTTTTGTTTTTCATGTTTAACAGCCTTCCGTTGAAAGAATGTGGCTTCTATCAGAAATATGCCATTGATGTGGAATGGAAAGACGGTTATTGAGTACTAAAAATCTACAGGCAGTTCTTTAAAACACCGCCTGCGGTAAGCAATGTCATACTCACTACAGTGAGAGAGAGTATGTACAGAAAGGACAGATCCTTCCATTTCTCCTCAAGGAATCACATGCTGCGGAGACCTTACAAGGTCGTGGTTAGCCAGGTCATGGTTTGACTTAACTGTTACTGTGTCTGTGTAAAGGAGAGAATTATAATGTTTACATCCATAACTAGGTTTAAAATAAAAAATTTTCATATAAACTATGATGACCAAAATAGCAGATAATAGAATGGATAAAATTCTATTAGGAAATAGCAACAGGCATCTCCACAAAAGGGGAAGGTACCGTATTCCCTGCCCCATTTACAGCAGCCACTGGCCCTGGACTAGCTATGGGGACCAAGAGGGGGAGCTCAGGGGCCAGGTGAAGCTCTGTAATACAGAAGGCAGGTGAGCTCTTAGGAAAAAGCAGAGAAGAAGGGCTCAACTGCTTTTTGGCTCTGGACTTGCACCAGGGACTTGGGACACTTGGAAGAGAAACACAGGTGAGAGACTTGTGGGATGGTTGATAATGGCAGCTGTTACCTTGATTTGTACTTTGATTTTGCGCCTTTCATGCCTGGCCCATTCTGCCCCTTTCCTATGGTTCTCCCCTACCCCCATCCCCCGAAGGTGCCTTAGACCTGTGGCAAGCTTTTGGGCTTCAGCAGCCCTGCTTCCGGTTGATTCTTTGGCTAGGCTTTTACCCATGAGGGGATGAGTAACTTTGGGTGTTTTACTGGGACATTAATATCCTTTTTTCTCTATGCACACTCATAAAGGTCTTTAAGAGAATGCTTTGTCTTTGTGTGCACAAATGATCAGACCCCTTTAGAACAAGCAAGTTTGGGAATCCTGGGATAGATACTGGATGCCATTCTATCTCTTTCTGAATAAGGTGTGGGATGCAGTGGCCCCACCTCGGAAAACGGCTGCTATCATGAAAATGCTTCCTCCTGCCAGTCTTCCTCTTTTTCTGTTACGTTTCGAGTTCGAAAGCAGGCAGGAGGGCACTGTGATGGGCAGACTGGGGAGGGCTGGAGCACCACTATCGACATCAAATCCACTTGTATTGCCTTCTTACTGCGCGAGCTCCGGCAAAATATGTAAACATCTTATGCCTCAGCTGTCTCATGTATCAAGTGGGAATGATTACAGAAGGATTAATGATTAATAGAATGGATAAAATTCTATTAGGAAATAGCAACAGGCATCTCCACAAAAGGGGAAGGTACCGTATTCCCTGCCCCATTTACAGCAGCCACTGGCCCTGGACTAGCTATGGGGACCGAGAAGGGGAGCTCAGGGGCCAGGTGAAGCTGTTATGTGATCACTTGTAGCATAAACTGAGTCAGGAAGGATGATTCAATACAAAGAAAGTGGATCCCAGGCCTCCCCTCCCTGGTGAGTCTGCTCCCAAGTCCTTTGGCAGATTCTTCCAACGTTTAGGATCTTTCTTTCCCCTCCCCCCATGAGGCCCTTGAAGGCTGGAACTGAGTATTTTACCAACTTCATCTAATCAATGCTAACAAAATATCTGTCACATAGTAGCTATTCCAAAAAAATGTAGAATTTTATTGAATTCGTCAAGGGGTTCCAGTTGTGTGGTACAGAAGAGCGGTCACAGACTAGCCCCTAGGACACCTTTGGACAGTTTATCTGAGCCAGGAGAGAGCCTTGATTAAAAAGTCTGGGTCCGAGTCCCGCAAGTGACATTTATGCCTTTCTCTTTGGTGTGCATCTCTCATTTGGTTGCAGTTGTTTTTAATCAAATCTCCTCGCTGGACTCGAAATGCCAAGAGGGCAGCATTCTAAAGTGGCACAGGATCTGTTTTCTTCCACATGCCCTCTGATCCACTGCCCACTTACACCTGTTCTTTCTCCCCCATTCAGCAGGGGGGTCTGTAGAAGCTCATCAGTGGGTCCCTGGCCCTCCAGCTTCCTGCCACGTGTGGATAACGGGGTTACGGGTGAGGCCAGAGGGAGCAAGGACAGGGAAGGTGGGGTCTTCATTCTCCAGGAGGGCCCCCAAGGCTCCACTCAGGAGGGCCTTCTCTTCAAGGCCTTCTCCTGGGTCCTCTGTTACCACCACCCAGGGTGTACACTATTCCTGAAACTCTCTCTACTCTCCCCACAGCTTTGCTCAAAGTTCCTTTCATAAACCCTTGAGTAACAACCTAGTTTGAGTGTGCCATCTGAGTCCTGCTGGAACCCGGATCTATACAACACTGGAAAAACAAACTTCGCATTTCCTCTGGCTGCGTGGACAGACAGTTGCATCTGTTTGTGCCCAGCTGGGAAGCAGATGCTTTCCTTGGTGCCCACTCTGCTAACTCTCTTTGAATTCTGAAATGATAGAGACTTTATTCTTCTGCTTCAGGGAATTCTTTGAAGAGAAAAGATCTCTCCCATCACTTGGAGATTATCTTTAAGTTCTTGCTCTTACCGTTTTTGCATGTTTTATATTTTTTCAGAGGCCTCATTATACTTGGTTATATTCTGCTGTCCATGTTTAAATTTAGCTACAAGTGATAACATAACCTGAATATAAAACAGTAAACTTTTCACAAGAAATTTTGCTCTCAATAACTGAATTTTCTAATGAATAGAGTTTGAAATGAATCTCCCCAAACATGCCATTCCCAAGAAATGTAAGGCAACTAATTATTTTTGTGATAATACAGATATAACAAAGATACCTCTGCTTTTCCCTATGTATTTCCTGAAAGCCAGTCCATACAGTCTAGCAATTTAAAACACTTTTGAGAAAAAGCATTTGATATTCACTTACCATGAACTTCTGTCTCTATGTGTTATTTCTGGAGATTATTCTGGATTGTGGAAACAAACAGCAAATTACTATGTCATTTTTTTCTTCTGTAGGTGTAGTCTTATTGTTACACAACTCTTTTTTCACCAAAAAGAATTTTCTACCAGAACCTATGTTCTATTTCTGCTTATTTGGCTTCCAAAGGGACAAATATTGGAAAGGAAGGCTAAGAATAGGAACATGGAGCTAGCAATCCATAAAACAAAGCAACAATAAAGCCCTTTGCACAAAACAGACCGGGTTTGATCTCCATTTGTTCATTCATTATTGTCAAACATTTCTATAATTCATTAAATATTATTTCCTTTGCCTTTAGGGAAATACTTATTTTCATTTTTTTATTTAAGTAAGATTAGTTTAACACATATAGGTTTCAGGTATACAGCAATATAATCAATAGCAGATGGCTCTATCCTTGTTAGTTAAAAATAAATCAAGGAAATGAGCAGAGGCATTAGATAAAATAAAACAAAAAAAAGAAAGGTCTATGATTTAAAATCAACATGTAAGCAACAATTTCCCGATGAGTTCATTCAGAAGGACATCTTGTAAAAATTAGACCTTAAAACAAACACAAAGTTTTCCGATGAGGGAATATAGGAGAGTTGGGGACAGGAAGATCCCAGCTACTTGGTAGGAGAGTACCAAACTATGGGAGATTTGACAGCACAGGGTTTTGTGTGTGGACTTTATTCCACAGGTGGCGAGGGGTAGTTGCCTGGGTTGAGTGGGAGTGTGTGCAAATTTCTTTTTGATCACAGATCTACATTCTTTGTACATAGGACTCTGTAGGAAATAAGACAGGCCACAGCAAGAGGTAAGGGGAGATGCTAATTAAGAGGAGATGCCAATTAAACAGAATAGGCAATGTCTGAGGAATCAGCACTGCAGGCAGGAATGCAACAGTCCCATAACATCCCATTCAAACGCTTTTTAGTTTTCAATGGAACCAATTCTTATTTCCTATTTCTATGCTTGTCTCCCTCATTAGACATGAAATTCTCAGGAAGAGGCAACTTATTATTAATTGTTATAACTATCATTTATGACATTGTAGTAATTTTAATTCCTGGCACATAATAAGGACTCAAATCTTCGAAAAAGCACATGAAATCCTAGAAATAGTTCAGGATTCTGGCGTCGGAATTTTTATTACTCTAAATTTACAGTCATAACTTCTGCAGAGCTATAGATTGTGGCTGGATGAGTTCTTGGGTAGGGTCCTCAATTCAAAGGCCATGGCCATGTCAGCCTGGGTGCTAATTTCCTAGAGAAGAAATATACCAAGGAAGGCAGAGTGCTTTTGTCCTGCTGCCCTCTCAGGAATTCTTAATAGTGGCAGGTGCTGATGGAGCTGACAAAGCCAACAGTTCACCACTTCCCTCAATTCCTGCTCAGTGCTCTCTGCACAGCTCTTTATCTGCCTGTTTAAAGTGATAGGTTCCTTGATGTGAATGAGAGTCCTTGGTATGTGTAAATAATCACAGTAAACCCTCAATTAGTAATTAACCGACTAGCTGAATGAAGGCAAGATATGGAACACTGCTGTTCTGCAAACAACAACTTCTAATTAATATAAGCATGACATATTTATGGTTTATAAGAAGCCATAGAAGGGGGTTCCAGAGCCAGGAAACAGTTTTCATGTAGAATTTAGTTTTCTGTTTCTTTATCTTTCCTTTATGGTAATGTTCTTTTTGGAACCACTCCACACTCTGATAGAAGTCTGTCTTTCTTTTTTCTTTTTTTAAAGATTTATTTATTTATGCATACAGGAGCTGGGGTGCAGGCCAGAGGTGTGGGGGTGGTGCGGTGGTGGTAAGAGGATTCACCAGAGGCAGAGTGGGGAGCGAAACAGGCAGACTAAATGAAATACACAGCTGAGGGGAGCAGCAGGCGAGACAAGAGAGGTCTGCTGCGCCATGTGGGACGCTCCCTCGCCGGGACTGTAACTCATGCTGCAGTGACTGGTGATAGTTTCACAGCGCTGATGCTTAACCCCATGCGCCACGAGGGAGGACCCCAAGTCTTTCTTTTTTGTACCCAATTTCTGATCATCTTTCAAGTCCCAGGTTAAACTACGACATTTTTTCCCCCTAGTCATTGAAATCCACAGTGTGCTGAATTTCTCTGAGTTTCTGGCACTTATTTACTTACTTTAATTAACCTGAGCTGCCTCAAGATCTCTCTTTTTCTAAAGTGTTATTTTCAACCCAATTTAACACTTCTACTGTACATTTACTATCAGTATTGCACAGTACTGGGTGTTAGGTGGGAGGAGTAGGGTGAAAATGAGAAAGACATAAGCACTTCCTTTAAGGATTCAGTATGTGGATATAATGATCCAAGGCAGAGAAGAGATCCAAAAATAGAAGACAAAGGTGGTGCAATTAACAATGATATAATTTAAGGTGACGATAAATAAAATATGAATTTGGAGAAGTCACCGGATTGGTAACCACAGCAAGTAACTGTTTCTAACACCTTTAGTATTCCTTCTACCTATGAAAAAATTCTCCCCATTTCTACTCTCCAGTTTCCATACATGACGATCCACTCATGGTGTTTGGTCCAAGGTTGGTGATCTAAGACCAAGAAATTGGAGTGCTTCTCTCAAAAGTTTCTTCAAACTCTAGCTGAGAGAGTCTTCTTTGCTTTCAGTGGGCTTACTATGAGCTGTGGCCACGGACACTTGCTAACCTTAGGTCTGGTCTGAGGGAACTTGGTGGGCACGTCAAGAGAAGCAAAAGCAAGCAGCAGACAGTGCCAATCATGTTCAAGTTCCTGAGTGCTATGGACCATTTGTGTCTTCCCCAAGCCCATCTGCAAAAGCCCTAATGAATCCCTAGTGTGATGTTATTTGGAAGCAGGGTCTTCAGGAAGTAATTAGGTCTAGATAAGGTCATAAAGGTGGAGCCCCAGATGGTGGAGTTAGAAGACTTGTAAGAAGAAGAGATCACGATCCCCTTTCCACCCTGTGAGGACACAGAAGAAGGTGTCCATTGTAAGCCATGGAGAGGGTTCTTACTTGGAACTGAATTTCCTGGCACCTTGACATTGGATTTTCCATCCTCCAGAATTTTGAAAAATGAATGTTGTTTAAACTTAGTCCGCGGTGTTTTGTTAAACAGCTCAAAAAGACTGAGACACTGATTGTAGATGTTTGAGATCAGATCCACCCCTGCCCCCTGCTCTTATACAATTTGATTGAGTTAATAAATTTGCCAGTTCTTGCTTAAATGAGGTTGAGCAAGGTGGAGGTACGTTTCTGTAATCTGCAAACAAAATGTTCTAATTTGGGAAAATCAGAAATACTGAATGGAAGTCACAGCATTTGAAATTGGTATTGAAAGATGGGTAGGATTTCTGAGCAGGAAACAGGATACAGCAGATTCACAAAGGCAGTGAGGAGGAAGAGTAGGATTATAACCAGAGAGGATGCTCTTGGGACAAGTGGGGAATGAAGCTGAAAAGACTGGCATTAAAGAATCTTGAAACTGAGGCTGCAAAGCCATCTTCTTGTTTTCTAACGCCCCGTCCTTTTCCCTGGGACCTATGAATGTCACAGCACTTGGCAAAGGGGACTTTGCAAAGGGAAGTTTGCGAGATGAAATTAATCTAAGGATCTTGAAAAAGAGTCTATTTTGGATTATTTGGAAGGGCCCAAGATAATCCTATGGATTATCTAAGAGGGAGGCAGAGGGTCTGAAAGGCAGAAACGTGACTGAGAGCCCAATCAGAGAAGGAGCTCTGACAATGGGCACAGGAGTCAAAGAGAGACATGCGGGACACACTACACGACTGACTTTGGAGCTGGATGAGGCTATGGGCCAGGAAATGCAGGCAGATTCAAGAAGCTGGAAAAGGCAAGGCAGCCGATGCGTCCCTGGAACCTCTAGAATGAATGCAAGGCCTGTTGACACCTAGCCTTTAGCCCAATGAAATGGAATTCAGACTTCTGATGTCTACAAGTATCCGATTATAAATTTGTGCTGTTTTAAAGACACTACATTTGTGTTAACTTATTACACAGCAGTAGGAAATGGATGCAAGTGGGTTTTGCTGTACTACTTTCTAACTTTTCAGATGTCAATGTTAGCAACCATATTTTAAGACCCTGGGTGTAAATTCCACATCTCATATTTTTTGTGTCTCTACAAAGAGATTGTGATAGTAGGATCAATTAATTCTTACTAGCTTTTGTAGTTTACCAAAAGTCACTATTAGATGCATATCATGTTAGATCTAGAGCTTGAAGTCTTACCTACATACACACTTCTTATTTAGTCATGTCATTAGTATAACATAGTTTTCCTTTTTTTCACCTCCCGACTTTTTTGGAGAGGTAGGACAAGTTATCAAGTCACAGAATAGGGTGGACTTGAGAAATAAGTGTTTTTATCTGATTGTAATATTGTTGAAATTTGTGTCAATTGAAGCATTTAAATGACCTATTTTGTGGCTCATTCTACCCTATACATTTTTTGGTTTATATCTTCCATCATATTTTGATAGTGTAACTGTGATGGCAGAAAAGTTAGGAAACAAAACAGCTCCACAATTGACAACAATCTTGCAGTTGTTACTAGAAAGTGGTATTAAATGACCAAAATATTAAAAAACATAAACTGTAAATATTTTAATGTAATCAGTCTCCCATGAAACTTAAATGTGAAGTTAAATATTTACACATGCCATAGTCTATAATTGTATTAATGAAGAGTTAGAGCCTATAATTCTGCTTCTGATTTTATTTCTTCTACAACAAAGTCTCATTTTTATACTACTGAATATTTGAAAATGTCATGTTATATGTTAACGACATGTGTTTTCATTTTAATTTATGGAGCAGGGAACTTTATAGTACTATAACCTCAACAGCTTTCAAATGCAGATTAAAATATCTGTTTGACATATGGACACATTCAGCTATAAATACATTCAAACTCCTTGAGCAAAAATCTCCAGAACACCAAGTTTACTGGCTATACAACAAAAATGATCTGAGTTAGGGACTTCCTGGTGGACTAGGGTTTAAGTCTCAGCACTATCACCTCTATGGTCTGAGTTCGATTCCTGGCCAGAAAGCTAACCCACATACGGCGTAGCAGACCTCTCCTCTCTCACCCGCTGCTCCCCTTAGCAGTGAGTTTCAATGAATCTGCCTGTTCTGCTCCCTACTCTGTATCTGGTAAATCCTCTCACCCTCTGCACCTCTGGCCTACACCCTAGTTCTTCTATGCAAAACTAAATAAAAAAAAATTTTAAAAATGACCCTATTTAGGAAAAAGTTCAGTTGACTATTAAGAAAAATTAAAATGATGAAACAACTCAAGGATGAAGAGGGATAAAGAAGTATCATTTTACCTATGAGGGAAACTACTCAAATAATACATCCACTAGAAATAAAGTAAGTTCTTTCAAAAGCTAAGGACACATAAAGCTTTCACTAGTTATTTACCCTTCAACAAACTACTCTAATTCTCCATGTCTTCCTACTCTATAGGAAGGGACTGATAAAATGTAATCACCAATCGCATCTGAATTTAGCCAGGCACCAAATTTAGCTGACAGTTATCTGTTGAATCAGGAGTGGATCAATAGTTTGAAGAAATCATTTGGTTTGAATGGCTTGATTAGTTCATTCCAAAATGAACAGAATGGCTATTAACTGCCTGGTTGCCCCATTCTGGAATTTCCTTCTTACTAACCATCAGATAAAACTCTAATTGACAAACTGATCAGAGCAGCAGCTAAGTGAAATGCTGAATTACCCACTTTTGCAACAATGTCAGAAACACTTTAGGAACCTTTTTGTAGGTTCCTAAAAATAAGCTGAATCAATGAATGAATATACTCCCCAAACAGTGATAATCCAAATCTAGAAATTATGATGAGCTAACATCCTGGTCCCACAAAGAACCAGATCTCATTTTCTACCATGGCTGATGGACATCAGAGACAGAAGTATTGCTTACTGGTTGAGTATAGATGGCATCTGTTTTGGTTCCTTAGTGTTCACCATACGGAGTTGTGAAAATTACTGTCTCCAACTATTCTCCACCACACTGACCTTATTTCTCCTTAGGACATATGCCCTACCACAGTGCCTTTGCATGTACTGCTGCTTCTTTGCATTTACTTCTTGGCAGAAATGCTGTTTCCTTTCACATTACCTTTCTATCTCTGTTCAAATACTATCTCATCAGACAGATCTTCTCTGAAAACTCATTACTGGAAGAGAATAACTGTCTCTTAATTCTTTCTCCTAATCTTGCTTAATTTTTCTTCACAGTATATTTCATCACTTTTCCAAATTTAACATATTTTATTTTCTTTTTTACATTACGGTCCCTCCAGAAGAGTGTGACAGTCACAGTATAGGGGTGATGTATATGTCAAATAAACATAGTTAGTTAATACTTGATATCCTCAGGGCTCAGAACAGTGTTGAATATGTAGAAAGTCCTCAATAAATATTTGTTAAATGACTCTTGTGCATTTCTGATTAAGAATGGGGTCTGACTGTAAAGTAAGAAGGCACACCGATTCTCATGGCTTTCTGATTGTAATTTCTGATGGGAATTCCATGAAAAGTCTTTTAAAAATGTTTATAACTATTGTAAACAATGCTGCAATAAACATAGGGGTGTATGTGTCCTTCTGGATTAATATTTTTGGATAGATTCCCAGCAGTGGTACTGATGGGTTGTATGGAAGCTCCATTTTTAGCAGTTTGAGGAACCGCCATACAGCTTTCCATAGTGGTTGGACCAGTTTGCATTCCTAAGATATGGAAACAACGCAGATGCCCCAAAATAGATGACTGGATCAAGATGTGGTACATATACACAATGGAATACTATTCAGCAATCAAAAAAAGATAAACACATGCAATTTGCAGAAATATGGATGGAGCTAGAAGGGATCATGCTCAGCGAAATAAGCCAGAAGGAAAGAGAAAACTATTGAATGGTTTCACTTATAGGAGGAATATAGGGGAACCAAACAAGAGATCAGGAGGAGAAAATAACAACAACAACAACAAAACCCAAACAAAAACAAGCAGGCAACCAGAAATGAGAGACATTCAGTGAGGGAGGGGGAGGATAAGGGTTCAAAACGGGGGAGAAAAGAGCACAAGGGACTATGGGGATGGTTCACGGGTGAATTGGTGGTAGGTAACCCATGGGGAATACACTACAATGTAAAAGATATAAATAATATATATACATATTAAAAAGATGTTTGTAACAACTGTGACCTCTTAAGATTTCAACCTTGATAGTTGGAAATAAACAGTATGGCTTAATAGAAATGAACTGAATCTAAGTGTGTCCTAATTGTAGCACTGTATCACACATCCTTCCTCTCCTATTGAGTGGGCAACAAAGATCCTGCTGGCAGACGAATTTTTGTTGTTGTTTTATTAATGACTGTCAGCTACTTGAGCTAGGCTTGATGTCACTTCACCACAGTTGAGTTGTCAGCATCTCCTACGTGTGGCACTAATAAAAATGGTAATAGCCCTAGTTAACATTTAATGAGACCTTATGGTGTGTGAGGCAAGTGATAATCATTTCACACCTTTTATCTCAATGTAGTCTCATAAGAATCCCATGATATTTTCAATTTCAGAGATAAGCAAATCTAGGATTAGAGGAACTTTCTTACTTAAGGTCACCAAGTCAGAAAATGGCTCAGCAAGGCTTCATACCCAAATGTTTCTAACTCTTGATTCTGAACCTTTAACCTCTATTATCACCAGTCCAGATGTATTACAGGTGGTGTGTACACACACACGCGGGCGCGCGCGCGCGCACACACACACAATTCCACTACAGAATTCAGGGTAGAGACTTAACTAATTGCTTCCATCCTGGAGTCCATAATTCAGCCACCTTACCCAAACACCAAGTGATTTTATCAACCTAAAGTCTCATTTGTAGACCTAACAAGGAAGTCCTTTTTGCTTATTTCACCCTATTTATACTTTTCAATTTTTCTCCACATTGAAATCTTTTTTTATTTCTATTCTCATTTAAAAATGGAAACAGGCTTGTGTTCTAATGTGAGCAGTTCAAACTACGAATTTCACTTTCTGTACTGTTTTAACTGCATTCCACATATTTTATGTTGGGTTTCCCTGTTGTTCCATTGTATGTACTTCCTGATATCTCCTGTGATTTATTCCTTGACTCTGGGTGATTTAGAAATGTGTTTATTTCAAAATTTTCAGGGATCTTCTAGATAATTTTATTACTGAAGACTTAACATTTTCATTATAGTCAGAGGATAGTCTATATGTTCCAATGCTTTACATTTTAGACTTCATATAAACCTCAACATATGGTCTTATTTGATGACTATCCCGTGGCACTTGTAAGGAAAATGTATATGGCATATGTGGTATATACTGTTCTTTACTAGGCTGAACTTGTGAAAGTGTTCAAATCTGTCTTTCCTACTTCCCTTTGTCTGCTTTACTATCAATTACTTTACTCTCTAGTTGTAATACGGAACATTTGGGAAGAATTTCTAAATCCTGGACATGTTCCCATTAATTTGGTGTACCGTTATACTTTCCACATTCAAGTAACCAGCAGTGGTTTTTATGCAGTATATTGCAGTTTCAAAAATGCTTCTCCATCTGTTTTCATGAAAAGCTTCTGAGGCAAGAAGGACAGGTGATATTATTAAAATATTATTAATATTAACATTATAATATTAAATAATATCAAATAATTAAATAATATTAAATAGTATAATATTATTAATGTTATAAATATTAATATTAAAATAATATTATTTTTCAGCAGACAGAGTAGACAGGTGCACAGTTATAATAAAGAGTTAGAGATCACACTCTCTCAAGATGACATAAAGCAAAATGGCCAGTGAACTAAGTTGGTGACAGAGGAGGTGCCTTGTTTCACTCTTGAGGAACATCTTAGCTAACCAGAGGGATCTACATTCCAAGTTCTGCTGTTTGTGGTGAAACTAAAGTGGACTTATAAAAAAAATTGTATTTTATTAATTTATGCATACAAGAACTGGGGAATACGCCAGAGGTGTGTGTGTGGGATGAGAGGATTCACCAGAGACAGAGTGGGGAGCAAAACAGGCAGATTAACAGAAATATACAGCTGAGGGGAGCAGTAGGAGACAGGAGAGGTCTGCTGCGCCATGTGGGTCAGCTCCCTGGCCAGGGATGGAATTCAAGCAGCAGTGGCTGGTGATAGCTTGATAGTGCAGAGACATTAACCCTTGTGCCACCAGGGAGGGCCTGAAGTGCACTTCAAACATTGGAGACCTGCACAGAGGAGATTCATGCTTTACTGAACAGGAGCTGGCTGGAGAGATACATCTGGAAGCTGCCACCTGGGTGGGGCAGGCGGCGGGGGGCACTGATGGAAGCTCTGCCACTCAGCTGGGACACCTGGGAGAGGAGAGCAGAAACAGTGCAGACTCTCGGAAGAGGAGAAACTCATGTGGAGGGGCTGGGATGCCCCACCCTAAGGAAAAGAGCAGAAAATGCTACAGACTGCACTCCCCTCCTGCGGCTCAGGCTCATACTGACCTGTGAAGTTCACTGACAGCCTAAAGACCTAGAGTCTCAGATATGGAAACCCAGAGAGGAGGGATATCAGCAGGCCACAAACATGAGCAGCCACTATCTCCCCCAACACACTGGCACCAGCGACGACCCTCCAGCTCCCACTCTTGCCCGCTTGACTCAGCAAATGCAAAAACAGATCCAGTAATTAAGGAAGTCAACAAAGACCAAAAACAAACAATCAAATAAAAACACAACATAGCACTACCTGTTGGAAAAGTAAAAACAGTCCAATTCTCCAAGTTCTTGGAGACAGTTTTTTAATAGGGAAATTTAAAGTAACAAAATGGTTAGACAAAAATATGAAAAATGGCAACCTGAGATCTCAAGGGAAAATGACACCACAAGGAGAGCAAGACTCACCAGAATTCAACCACAAAGACATGAAATATAACTTCCTAACAGGAAAAGAACTTAAAATTGCAACAATAAACTCAAAAGGGTGAAGAAAATTCAGAAAGGCAAGTGATATAAATAACTCAATCAAAAAATGGGCAGAAGGGCTAAAGAGACACTTTTTCAGACACTCAGATGGCCAGCAAACACAGGACAAAAACGCTGATCATCAATTATCAGGAGAAAGCAAGTGAAAATCAGAACAAGATACCATCTTGAGCCTAAGAGAATGACCTGCATCAAAAAGACCAGAAACAACAAGTTGGTAAGGCCGTGGGGAAAAAGATACCCTCTGACCCCGTTGATGGGAATGCAGACTGGTCTAGCCCTTATGGAAAACAGTATTGGGGGTGGGGGGGGTCCTCAAAATATTAAAAATAGGTCTCCTGTAAGTTCCAGAAATTCCACTCCTAGTAGCTGCCTGAAGAATATAAAAACACACATTCAAAGAGATGTATGAATTATGTTTATTGCAGCACTATTTACAATAGCCAGTTTATGGAGAAAAGCCTAAGTGCCCAACGACAGATGAGTAGACAAAGATGAGGTATATATACAAACAGAATATTACTCAGCTATTAAAAAGCATGAAATCCTGCCATTTGTGACAGCGTGGATGGAACTGGAGGACATTATGCTAAATGAAATAAGTCAGGAAAAAGACACTCAATGCTTTCATGTATATGTGGAATATAGAGAAAAAACCCAGAAGACTGATAGAAACTAAACCAAAACAAACCCTAGAAATCTGACTGCAAAACTGAGATTACAGAAGGGGAGGTTGGGGCTTGGGGAATAAAGGGGAGAAGGAGCCCAAAGGACTGTGATGGAGGATTTTTGGTACTTTGGTGGCAGGCAGACGTAGTATAATCACATTTGAAGAGTTGTGAACCTTTACCCCTAAATCATCGTTAATCAATGGTTACCTCAAAAAATGATACCTTAAAAAAAGGTAAAACAAAATTTATCTGCTGAGGCATTTCAAAGAAAGGGAATAATGTAACACTGTAGTGACAGAGGTCCCAGAAATCCTGCTTTTCACCCTTCTCATTTTATAGTTAAGGCGAGTCCCCGGAGGTGCGCCCAAGGTTACAGAGCTGCTGTCTGCCACTGGAGTGGAAGCCAAGACGTTTCAATGTGTTTGATGCCCCCTTACCACGTCACAATGTCCCAAGGACAAGAATGCTGTACTACACACACACACACACACTTAGAAAACAAGGAGAAAACTCTATGAAAATTGCTCAAAGCTCTCCCACTTCTAAATGGCTTTTACTTAGGCCTAATTGCTCATGATTTAAATGGAACACTAAATGAAACGTACCATAAAAATAACATTACAGAAAGTGCCAAGGTGCCTAACTGGCCCCCAAAGTCATAATGCAGCTAGACCATAATACTGACGGTACTTGATTGTTTTTGTGGAAGTGCACAGGAATTTAAAAATGGCTCTCCTGTTCACTAGTTTTACTGCAGGGATGTCTCTCACCCCAGCCTTCAGTCCCTGCTTTCCCAGTGAGGTAGCTTCCCGGCCTCCCATTTTCTGCTCCCTTATGTGATACAACAGAAAATGAGGCGTCATATTCACGGGGGCACTGGCCTCAGGGGTGGGGACTCTGGGGCTGGTCTCTACAACAGTCCCTTGGGGACCTAGTTGGTCTCTGGGTGAGTCCCTATCACTCTGGTGGGGAAAGGAGCAGGGGCACTATGTAGGTGTGAGGAGTTAGGGTGCATTGACCGAGCTCTACTGGTGGTGGGCGGGGAGGCAGCAGGCCTGGAACGTGGAGGGGTGCTGGTGGTGGAGGAGCTAATGAACCAAATCTGCTCCTGGTCCTGGCAGGACCGCAGCGACCCTGGGAAGGTGGCTGGGAGGAAGACTGCCCTTCCCCCTTGCCACATCCACGCCTGGTCTTTACAGTTCACCATTATTCCATGAGCACGCACCTACTCTTAGCATACTACATGTAGCTATTTCACGGTGCTACAGCATAATTCCTTAATATTGTCCGAAGAGTCACTGTAAGTCTCATGTTTGGGATGAGTTTTAAGAATAATGTTTTGTTTCTATGCAGGGCTCACTCCATGCTACCTCAGAATTCCCTAAGAGACCCAGTATAGGCTGTTTGGGTTTGGTAGGACAGCAGGGAAGCTGGAGACTCAAGAGCCCAAGTCACACAGATGGGAAACATTGGGCAGTACTCAATCTAGGATTCTGGTGCTAGGATTTTGGGTCCTCTGGTATCAAATGAAATTCATGCCCTAGAAATCTGCACTATGCCCCTGGCACGGGCAGAGGGGAAATGCACATGCACATTTGGAGTCAGCACAGTGTTCAAAGGGGACCACTCCCCCATTTCTTACCCCCTCCCTGTTGAAGCTGCTCCAGAACCTGGGGTTTCTTTGGTCCTATTTATGATATCAGCAAAAGGGAAACCATTTTTTTTCCTCTTTGACACAATTGAGACGGACTATAATTTTCCAAAAAGAAAAAGGAAAAACAGAAAGATTATAGAGAAGCCAAAGAGTGAATTTCAAATATTTTTTTGAACTCTCAGTAAAAGAACTAAAGCATTTGGCTAAGCCCTAAATTGCCTTTTCTTTAGGTAATCATAGGGGCGCAGGCAGGATGGTGGAAACAGCCTTCCCTGCCCAGCTGATGCCTCTATAGCCAACCCTTTGCAAGTAACAGCTCATGCAAAAAACCAAAACTGTTTCAAAACTAGATTTCAGGGCCTTCTCCCTCATTTCATTCCACTCTCAGATCAGAAGAGGCAGAATCAATGACCAAATGAATGATTATCCCTCTTAGATTCATCTTATTATCCCTCCATCCCTGGTTCATGTGCCACCTAAAACCCATATCTTGTCTTCTCTGCCTAAGTCCCTCCACCCTCCTCTACCATGAACATTAATATCTATAGGCACAGCTGTATTATTTTGTCAAGATAATACGAACTTACAACATTACTGACACACAGGACGAATTATCAGCTTACATATTGTTGGGTCATTCTACCACATAAACACTTGAAATGATATAATTTTGATCATCCATAAGATCTGTAGTGAAATCCTTCCTAGATAAAGCTGGCTGCTTTTTTTTTTTTTTTTTTTAATCAAGAGGGATTCTTCCCACATCAGTGCTGGCACCACACGCTCCTTAGAACATCTGTGGCTACAGAACTGTGCATCAAGGTCCAAAAGAGTGACAGAACTTAAAAAAATGACACATGAACCTTCATGCAGATTTAAGCAACATTAAAGGGATTCTTTATGTGTGAAAGAGATAAGATTTTAGCATCTTATCTTAAAAGGTGGAAATGCTTTTTATTCTCTCTGAAAGTTATTTTATTGAACTCAGTTTGCTACCTATTATTTCAAAAGAGGATTGGTTTTGGGGGAGGGCGGATATTTCTGAAAATAAGTTACAAGTAGTTTCTGCTCTATTATTCATAGATGTAACTTATTAACTCAAGAACTTAAAACTTCAGCTGAATTCATAGTTACGTGTTAAATTAACATTTTTTAAAATAGGGGTTTTTTAGGTAATCTCTTCAGTGAAGAGTATACGTAACTATATAGGTGGCATAACTTGTAATTAATGACCCATTTCATGCCATGATTTAAAAAAAGAAGAGTTATTCAAGTATTTCTCATTCCCTTGTAACCCTATGCTATGTTTGCACCTTGGGCTTTTAGCAAATTTTCATTTATAATTTTAGATCTATAATTTTTGAGTCCTTGCTATCTTTCAGGCACTGTTTTACAATAGTTACTAACGTGTTTAACGTGTTTCAGTCCCCCCCCCCCCCGCACAATAACTCTGAGGTAGCTTTCTGAAAGCACAATGAAGCTTGTGGAGATTATATACCTGAGCTAAGATGGTAACAAATCTTGAGATTCCAATCCAGATGTAAACTCCAAATTCTTTCTACTTAGCCAGTAAATTATTAAAATTTATGTTTTATTTTATTACACTCATTTCTCTATTGCTGCATAAAGAACTAAAATCATTGGCTTAAAACAATGTTCATTTTTTCCCTCAAATGCACAATTTGGGCAGGGCTGGGTGGGAAGGCTGGTCTGCCCACGCAGCCTCAGTCAGTAGGACATCTCAGCTGGGGGTGGAGAGCCACTTGCAGTACATCCATCCCCCTTGCTGGTGCGGTGGTGTCAACTCTTGGCTTCTCTCCATGGGGTGGATGAGCACTAAAGAAAAAGTGATTCAAAGGACAAAGTAGAAGTGGCCAATTTCTACAAGTCTTTGCCCAGAAAAGACTTGTCGTTTCTTCCACATGCTACTGGTCCAAGCAGTTGGAGAGCCCAGACTCAAACAGTAGAGTCACAGAAGCCCCCTCTCAATGGCAGGTATGCCAAAAATTTGGGGACCATGTGACAACCCCCCCACACACACACCTTGAAAATTTCTGCTCAGCTATTTCATTAAATATGACATTCCCACTTTATTGAATGCCCTACAACTTTGCTTATAAAAACTTTTTATTGGTAACTCCTTCAGTGGTAAGGAGGTCTGGATTTTTCTTTTTACCTACATATTTTTATTGCTATTGCAACTGTTTTCTCTATGTAGATTATTTAGGCTTCTGAATCAGAAAACCCTGGTTTCCTGCCTTTGGCTTACTATTCTTGGGTTTTCTTTAACATTTGAAATCTTTGGTCAACTGTATCATTTTTTAAATCACACAGTGTCCACAGTAGTTTCTGAATTCCATTTTAATTAGAGAAGTTTCTAGACTATTGTCAACTGAGTGTGACCTGCTGAAGCTACACTCTTAGGAACTAATTGGTATGAATGTTCTACAACACACAAGTAGATTTTCAGTCTACTTAACAGCTTCAACACATTTTTCCTCCTTTAGAAAGTGATGACACCACCAGTTCTGTCATTTGTGTAAGAAAATTTCTCACCAGTTACTTCTTGAGCAAACTTTTCCTATTTCCCTCTGGCTTGTCTTCTCCAACTTGGCCAAATGAAACAAAACAAAAGCCTTCTCCCTCTTTGTTGCTTACATTGCCCCATTCACCCCTTCACCCCTCAGTGGTCCCATTGCAAATACACAGCAAAAAACAAGGATACAGACCCAGTTCCCCACCCACAGCAAACAACACTGATCAATCACTGCTCTTTCCCACTGAGCCTGGATGCGGCAACCAATCATTTGTGGCTACAAAGCATTTCAATCAGTCACTATGATCAAGCAAGAACACTTGACTTTCAGGATATGCTATTTCCTCTCTTTCTGGAGCATCTCACCTTCAACATCAGGTTTCTTTAATCTCTTGCACATTGTTCTGAATTTCTTATTTTATTGAATGACTCTGCTGCCTACTCCTTGCATCTATTCTCTGAGACACCTGGAACCATTTTCTGCTACTTATGTGCTGGCATAATAGTGCTCAATAGTGACCTTAGTTAGGAGATGTTTTAATATTATTTCTACTCCAGCACTTTGGGACTCAGGGTCAAGTCACTCAGGGAGCAGCTCTGGGCCTGGCCTTGAGTTCTAGTCTTGACAGTCGCCTTGTACCTTGTCCCAGAACTAAGGTCCCACTTTCTAACTCAGGGTTGGGATCTTGCCTTGTTTGGCCAGATGCTTCCAGTTATCTGACATCCCCACCCTCATGTCTCCATCCCAAGCCAGGATCAGGATCTTGCATCCAAATACTCATCTCCCCTTTGTGCTTTGCCCCTGCCCCATATGCCTCCACTTATCATGAGCAAACATCTGAGTTACTCTTCAAACACTCAAGGAAATCCAAATGGATGGTTTGCTCACTTGCTGGGTAATTTCTTTTTTTTCCCTAATCAAACTCTCAGATACCAAGTACTTCCTCTTAAAAAACTGTTCCCTTCTTTGGATCTGCACTTATTTTCATGACCAACCACTGGACCAGCTCCCCACCGGCCACTTCATTTGTAGAAAGATGAGTTTCTCAGATTTCATACACCTTAGTCTTTCCCTTTTGATTAAATTTGACCAGCTCATGTCTGGCTGGGTTATCAGATATGACAATCTGATTCCAATTATTCTGATTGGCCTTTATGTGAAAAACATCCCTCTCAAAACCACAGCATTTATTCATGTGAGGTGAGGCGTGGACATACAGGAAGGGGAGCAACTAATGGTGACTCACTGCGAGAGCAGCCCAGACCCCCAGTTCTGTGGTAGTGTTTGTGACTGTCTGTCATAATTAGATTAAATGAGAGGATGTCTTGGAAGTGAGTTAGTTAGTAGCTCAGTAGCCGGGCACATCACGCACTCAACACGTGCTAATGGTAGTGGTCGTGGTGGTGATAATGATAAGTTGTTGAGGACTGACAGTAGCTGTATTTGTCCTGCATCCCAGCTGGGTAAGTCTAAGGAATAAGGACAGTAGTATGTATCTTTTACTTCCTTTGTCACTCTCCACACCCACCAGTTAGGAGTTTGGTTGTACACAATGGGGATCTAATAAATATTGCAGTGGATGCTCAGAATAAATCCGAAGAAAATACATTCAGTGGTGAGAATGTCTCTGAATGACACTATACATAATGGATCAGATTAAGCATTATGAAGGATCCCCTTTCAATTTTGTGGTTTCATTTTTGAGTCAGAGTCTGTAATCACTCTTGGAATAAGACACCTGACATCTGGGCTTTGCTCCTTATTTTGAGCATAGCCCTGTCAAAGTCTTTGAAATATTTTGGATTGAAAATGAGATTTCAAGGAAGTATCTCATTAGAAGTAGGTATTATTTCCTTTGAATTGCATCCAAAACTGCAGGTTTTTATTCTTGTATTAACTTTCTATCATATAACTCCTTTCTCTAATTATATATTAGCCAACATACTTTAATTTGCAGAATGAATCCTTTTTGATTTCAACACAAATTACAACGGAAGCTAAAGCTTCAAAGCAGCAATCCAAACACATCCAGCTTAATATTGCCACTTTCTTCTGGATTCACTGTAGATAACGCAGCACTTATGGAGCTTTTGAGCCACCGACTCCAAATTTTACACATAAGTCATATGCATGTTAGAAATGGAGGGGATTTTGCTAAACAAATCAGTGAGGAAGAGAAAGAGATATACTAACTGAAAGAAATATACTAACAGATGTGGTCTTTGGTCTTTTTTTTTTTTTCTCATTTCAGAATCTGGGAGTTTCTAGAGAGGTGCTATTTGAGGTGACTGTCAGTCCTCAACAACTCAACATTATCACCACCACGACCACTATCATTAGCATGTGCTGAGTGTGTGATGTGCCCGGCTACTGTTTTATTCACTTCCCAGACATCCTCTCATTTAACCTAATTATGACAGACAGTCACAAACACTACCACGGAACTGGGGATCTGGGCAGCTCTCGCAGTGAGCCACCATTAACTCCTCCCCTTCCTGTATGTCCACGCCTCACTCACATTCACCAATGGGGTCCACTCCCCAACCTCTAGGCTGGCCTTACATAACTCGCATAGACAGAACACAACAAAACGGACCTTCTGAGACTTCCAAGTCGAGGCCTTAAGAGGCCCCGCAACTGCCACTTTCTTTCTCTAGAGAAGCCAACCCATCAGCAGAAAGCCTGGGCCAGACTCCCAAATGATGACAGAAAATTTGGAGAGCATAAGCCCTAGTGGAGGAGCGCTGAGGAGCGGGGGAGTGAGTGAGGCCTTCTAGGACCTCCCTGGCAGCCCAGCCCAGAGGAAGGGGGGTGCAGCCAGCTCCTTGTCTTCAACAGGAGACCGCCCTTCCACAGGCCATGCCCTTCCCAAACTCCCAGTCACAGAATTGTGAGAAATGAGAAATCACTGTTTCAGGTCACTAAGTTTGGGCGTGGGCTGATGCACAGCAACAGACGACTGAAACAGAAGTAAAATACTTCCTCTAAAATGGCAAAGGGTGGCACTGCTATGGTGTAACAGGGATTTTGAAAGATCTGTAGATCATTTATTAAACCAAGAAATCACAGTCTATTTGCATATATTTTATACCCACATGGTCCAAGCCATGCTTTCTTTTAAATGTCATTCTAAATGAGCCACCTTCAAGGGACAAATGATAATATCACCTAAACATATCAGCTCCACTCTATTCAAAAGGGTAAAGGCGCTTTGTGGAATAATAAAGATGATCGCTTTCTTTTCCCTGCAGAGACTTCATCTTTGCTAAGCCTCATATTCTATTATTATGTAGAACAGTTTCTGCACCCTGGCTCTATTCCTTCCTCTGGGGAACCCTCACAACCTCCACTGTGAATCCTCAGGCTGGTTACTCCTCCTCAGAGCATGCTCTTTAATGCTTTGCTCCTATTTTGCACAATGTTCATCTCATCTTTAATCTAAACACCAGGAGAGTAGAGGCCTGCCTGTTTTGTCACTTCTGTATTCTCAGCACCAAAACAGCATTCCGTGTGGCGTGGATGTTGATGAGTATTTGCTGGGCAAGTGAGTGAATATGCTGGCTGCCCCCAAGGCCAGATACTGTTTCATGTTGCTGATATCCATTACCACTTCCTTTCATTCTCTCCCTTGTGGTGCAGGGGCTAGAAGCCTGGAAGTTCCTAGACTTACTTGTTGCTAGCAGCCATCTGCTGTTCTGACTGTTGGAGGGCTGTACCTGCATGAACCTGGCGGGCCAAGCGGGGGCAATGGCAGGGCAAAGGGGAAGCTCCTCTGCCATCAGTTGTGGTGCCCGATACATGTTTTTAGCAGATGTGTTTGCAGAGGCTGTGAGCCACCCAGTGCCCAGCAGAGTGGTGATACCTGGAGGGACCTCAACCATTTCCAGCCCTCTGGGTGACACTTTGGCAGTGTGACTTCAGTGCCCAACAGTGCCCTTGACTTTTACTCCTCTGACCCACAGACGTTTTTGGAAGCATCTCATTCCCTGAAGTGCCTGGAGTGGTTTCTGTTTCACTAGTTAAGTCTAACTGATGTCGCCAGAGGTGGCGTTCCTTGCGGGCAGGGCATGCTACTTGTCTTTGTGTGCCCACAGCTGCAATGTCTGGAACACAGTGGAAACTAAGGATAAGGATAACAATGGCATACATGGTCTTGATGTTTTACTGTGTGCCCAGCACCGTTCTAAGTGCTTTTCATCCACTAGCTTATTTAAGCTACTAAATAACTGTAGGTACTACTGTCTCTTCCACATATTAGCAACGAAAAAGAAAGAAGTTAAATAACTTGTTCAAGAAATCACAACATCAAATGATGAACTGAGGAATCAAATCTAGTCTGGCCCTCAGTCTGGACTTTTAACCCAGTACTTTCCCCTACCCGAATCATGTTAATTCAAAGTCCTGATGCAACCACTGAAATTTCTGAACTTATTTGTTGTATTTGTTCTATGAGCATTTTTCATAAAACAGCAGCATACAATATTCTCCTTTAAGACTCTGAAATTTTAAAAAAATTTACTTATTTTTAATTAATGGGACTATTTGGATACCATCATCAGGTATTACCTCTGAAGTGCACCCACCACCAGCTCTCCTGTAGTCCACCACCCTAGTCCATTGTGCTTCCTTCCCTCTGTTCTTAGCCTTCGACCCTTGTGCTTCAGTTCTGTAGTCAGCTATCAAGGGTTAATTTTTAAGCTAGTCTTTACCTGATTAAGACTGAAAGATATTCCTAGGGTATCAAAACTGTGTGTGAGCTATTAAGGCAGATTTGATACTAAGAAATGGGGAGCTACTGTAACAATTATCTAAAAATGCAGAAACGGCTTTGAAACTGCATAATGGGGAGAGGCTGGAGGAATTTTGAGGTGCCTCCTAGACAAAGCCATATTACCAGCAAGGGCCTGGACTACGAAAGGTAACGCAGGTGAGAGCTCAGAAAGAAGAGAGGACGTGTAGAGAAAGCATCCATCTTCCCAAAGAATAAAGGCATTTCTGGTGAAGTTCCAGACAGAAATGAGGAACAGGTTATTGGACAATGGCGAAAAGGCAAATGCTATTTAAAATCATCAGCAGCAAAGAACTTGGCTGAACTATATTGTAATGCGTTGTGGACTGTAAAACTTAGAAGCAAAGAGACTGGGTATTAAACTCAGATAATTTCTAGGAAAGTGCACCTCTCAACTGCTTATAGTAGTTGGAATTACAGTAAAGTGCAAAAAGAGAGATGAATTGAGGAAGGGGTTAAGCCGAAAGGAGCCAGAACTTGAAGATTCTCAAAATTTTTTTTACCTATTCATATTGTACAAAAAGAAAGCTTGTATTGAAGAAAACACTGAAAGTACGGCTCAATGACCATTTGTGAAGGAAACTAGTATGGGTGCCAGCCACAGATCACCCTAGCAGACATGCTGCCAGTCTGAACCGAAGGAGACAGGAAGAAATGGAGGGAGCTGGCAGACGCCTTAGACATCACAGGACTGGACCACAGAGCTACGGGCGGGGCACATGTGCTGTTCTTCAAGACCAAGGGAGAAAGGCCCCGCAGGAGAGCTGGAGATTGTTAGGGCCACCTCCTTGATTTCAAAGGTGGGGAGATGGCCGCTGCCTAAAATCCTGGGGGCAGGGCCCCTAGAACCTTGGTGAACAACTGAGTTCCACAGAGCTAACAGCTGGGGCTACTGCCCCAGGGGCCCAGAAGCAGGGCATCCAACCAAAGAGGATTCTAGAGTCTGAAGCTTGAATGCCTTGCTAGGCTTTGGACTTCTTGGGGCCCTTGAGGGATGGGAAAGTCTATCCTATGCCTGTCCCGCTATTGTATCCTGGGAGCACATATGTATGTGGTTTCCCATGTTTACGGTGGAAAGAAATTATGCCTCGGGGCAATGACAGCTCAAGTCTCACCCCCCCATCTGATAGAGATGACATTTCCACAAGAAGTTAGGCTTTAACCTTCAGCATTGCTGCTGTAGTTAGTCAAGACTTTTAGAGCTACTGGGATGGAAGAATGTATTTTGCAAGCAAGGAGTATGAGAATTTTGAGGGCTGTGGGAAAAACTTAGAGACTGAATGTTTGTGTCCCCCAAATTCACATGTGGCAGCCCTCACATCCAATGTGTTGTTTGGAGGTGGGGTCTTCCAGAGGTAATGAGGTATAGATGAAGTCAGGTGAGGCCATTATGGGGTTGGTGTCCTTGTAAAACAAAAAAACAATCACAGGCCAGTTCTTTATCTCTGTTGTGTGAAGACACAGTGATAAGACGGCCATCTCAAAACCAGGAAGAGGGCCCTGCCAGAACTGAATCTGACAGTACCCTGATCTTGAACTTTCCAGTCTCCAGACCAACGGAAAATAAATGTCTGTTGTTACTCTCATTCAGTCTATGGTATCTTTCACAGCAGCCTGAGCGGAGACAGCCCCTTATTTTAAACTGGCTAAGAATTAAATAAGGGAAGAGGAATGTTATTTAATAGGCCCCTCAAATTTCAGTACAGGGAGATAACTGCACAGGCTCCTCTTCTCCGCATATTCAAGGACAATTCAGGCTAATCACAGTGGAGGATTTTATGTGTGTTTCAGAATCATTGTTCCAAGGAGGTGTAAGTGCTGTTCTGGCAGCGAGACAGTGGCTAAATGACTAGAAAACTTCCATGACTAACAAAGGTGCCACAGATGGGACTGCTACGATAGGTGGGAGGTGGGACTACATGAAGTCCAAGGTCTACTCATGTTAAGAGAATCTGGGGTGATGCTAATGCCACTTCGTCCCCCATGCTGTTTTTTAATTCACTGTCTTTCACAGGGTGGGGGACTGGTCAGGGCAAGACATATTTTTGGACAGGACTGTGTCCATCCAGCCATTGGAAGATTTTGAAATTTCCTTGAATGTCCCCTGAGGCTACCTCTTGGTGGGTGCGAAATGGATCAGGACAAGCATGTTTCCTCCTACTACTCAGCTTCTTATGGTTGCCAGATTTCAAGAGTGAGGAAAGCACTTACTTAATATCCTCAGCTTATTTTCTTGTCAAGGAGGGTGTGAGATATGTCGCAGGAACCTAGCATGAATTTAGTCTGGTCCAAAGATTATTAAGAAAGCTGTTTTGTGTGCCTTATTCCAAACACCTTGTTTCACTGTACTATATCAATTCAAACAAGTAGCTTAACCTGGTGCAGCCTCAGTTTCCCATCTGTAAAACAGGCAGACCACCTCCTCCTCACTCCACCCATCACTTCACAAAGTTTGAGGAAGGAACTCAAAATCAAAATACTGAAAGAGCTAACATGTGGGAAAGTAAGTTTTCCACTCCAAAGATGGGTATTATCTTTATTACCGATGGGGAAATTTCATGGAAAGACTTTTATAGAATACCTACTAAAATGATAATCTAAGGGAGACCTTGCTGGTTTCCTTAAAGTATTGCTGTGAGTGCAACACAAGGCAGTTTTTGTTTATAAACATATAAATCAAAACAGCTCTCTTGGTACTCTTAGCTCTGTATTTCCTCTTGTAAAAAAGAAAATACATGAGATAATGTTCTTTGTTATAATTGGCCAGTGGAGAGCCTCTTGAGTATTGGCCAAAAATGCAATATTGGATGCTACTAAAACATCACCATTTGTTTGCTGAATTGCATCCATAAAGATCTTGTGGTTAAAGTGCAGACTCTGACAGAGCATTTACTGCAAAGCTTCATGGTCAAAAAATACTTATTTTTGTCTTTTCTATTCAGAATACCCTCGACTGTCCAGTTTGGATGAAACTTGAGATGCTATCCCTATTGCAACTTCTCAGATAAGCTTCATATTTTTTGATTTATTAAGATCAATGTGCAGCTACCCCAACAGGGATCAGAAAGTACAATCAGCTCCTCCCTCCTGTTTGCTTTCCCAAGATTAATAGATGCTAAAGCTCGTCTTTCAAGAAAACAGAGTTTTAAGTCACATGCTTAAGAAAAATGACATTCATTATATTAATTCATTATGCTGACTTGATACAAATTCATTAATTTTTATCCTAGAAGTCCTATAAATTTAGAGAAAATGAACTACTGATGATAGTAATAGAAGCGCTACTGTGTTCTTGAAACAACTTGTTTGAAGAAAAACAGCCTTATTTTTTGATGTTCCACATCAGCAGAACTTAAACATTTTGAAGATTTTTTTTTAAATTCAGGAAAACTGAAAATTTTAAGAGTCGATGCTAACACAATTCCCTCAAGCACTTCAAAAATGTTTTAGCAGTTTTGTTTTTTAAACAAGACCAAAAACTTAAAGTTGCAGGTTTCCTTAAATCCTCAAATGGGCTGCATATCTCCATGGTTTTCCTTATCCAGATATAAGTAAAAATCGTGGAAGACATATTTGAGATAAAGGGATTTGTATACCTTTCCAAAACCTCCTTAAGATATTAAATTCTGAGTTTAAACTGATATAAGGATAGCCATGCCCTCCCTCAAAAGCACACAGTGCTTTCTAATACCAATCATTGTAAATTACCCATTTGATTTCCCCAACCCCCTTGCAGTAATGCCAACTCCACCTGAATTTCTGCTTGGATTTTTCTTTTTTGAGACGGTTTTTCTAGAAAGCTATTTTTGTTGAT
Source organism: Scalopus aquaticus (assembly GCA_004024925.1). Lineage (NCBI taxonomy): Eukaryota > Metazoa > Chordata > Mammalia > Eulipotyphla > Talpidae > Scalopus > Scalopus aquaticus. The sequence goes on along the minus strand of PVIJ01002696.1, from coordinate 58,336 downwards.
CTTCTCTCAATGCTTTTTACAAGCAATCAGAGCCCTGGTTTTTCAAATGGTGACTCTCTCCAACAATTGAGTATTAATTTTCTTTTTTTTCTTTTATTTTTGGTCAAATTTAACGCTTGTTAGAGTGCAGAAAAAGCCTTGGATCTCACACCCTATTTCTGACTTCTAGCTCATCTTACCGCCCAATACTAAATGTTCTAGAAAAGAGCAATTCCTGCAGTTTTATCCAGCGCTTACTATTTCTTCACTTACTGGGACTAAAAGTTAGCATTTAGGACTGACAGCGAAAAGACCGTGATGAGCAATGAATTCACCACCCAGCGCTCAGCTCAGTTGCTGTGGTTTGTGAATGCAATAAATCAACAAGTTTTCATTTAGCGTCTATCAAGTGCTGGGCCTGGAGCAGGACCACAAACGAGTAGGCCAGGTTCTAGAGCGAAGGATCAAACCAGGAGCCAACTGTGGGCATGAGCTCGACCTAAGCGCTCCCCCGCAAAACCAGCGCCCAATTGAAGTCAGCCTGTCCCGGGATCCTACAAGTGCGTTTCCTCTCCCCTGCTGAGGGCCCTGGGCTCGCAGGATCTCGGCGGATTCCCCAAGCGAAGGGGTGCCGTCGCACCCGCAGAGGCGAATTTCATGGAACCCCACGCTCACTTCGCCTCAGCCTGAACAAGTGGCAAAGGAGGGCGCTCCCACTCAGGAACCTGCCACCTAGCCGAGAGCCAGAGGAGCTATTCGCGTTTGCGATAACCTCAGGGAAGAAACCGCTAAAAGCAAGGGAAAGGGAGAGGTGGTGGCGGCAAGGATGGAGCTTCCAGAAACATCTAATGCGTCCGACCGTTCTTAGCTCGACCTGGGGGAGTGACCCTGGAGGTGAGAATGGGGTGCCCAGGGAAGTCAACGGGCAGAGGGGGTGAGCGAGTGATTAAAATGAAATTCCCACGCGCTCAGGGCAGCGGAGGTTTTGGCTGGAGGAAGGGAGCGCGGGGGACGCACGGAGAACCCAGTCACCGTGTCACTGGCACTATCTTTGGCTCCCGCCGCGCGGACAGAAGGACGGACAAATAAGTCCGAGCGGGGGACTTACCTTCGGGGTTTGCGCTGATGAAGACCCGAACGCTGCGCCCGGCGGGCACGAGGTGAGAAGGCAGGGCGGTGAGGTTCCCGGAGAAAGCCGCCCGCCGAAGCGCAGAGTCCCGGGGACAGGGCAGCTTGGTGCCCGCGCCGGCCGGCCACATCGCCCTGTGGGAGGATTAGCCGCTGCCGCCTCCTGCTTCGGTGTTCCTGCCCGCGGCTCCGCGGAACTGCCTGGTCGATCTCCGCAGGCGGGGCGGCTCAGAGCCTCTCCGAACCCGAGGCGCCGCGGGCGAGTTCCGTGGCGCACTCCACCGACCGGCGGGGAGCGGCCATACGGCCCCTCGAGCTCCTGTCACCACCGCCGCCTGCCCCTCTGGGCGTCAGTCTTCGCTCGGCGCGGGGGCTCGGCGCTGCAGTCGGCGGGGGCGGGAGGTCAGCGTGGAGGCGGCTACGCGCGCTGCGCCCCTTTGCGCCGGGAAGCGCCCGCGCCGCTCGCCAAGCCCGAGGCCATCTCCCCGCCCGCGCTCCCGCCCGCGCTCGCCGCGGGAGGAGGGGGCAGTCGGGGCGGCAGGGACCCAGCCGGCGAGGAAGGCAGACCAAACTTTGGCTACGAAAAGCGTCCGGATTTTATCGAACCTGCCTCCCGCGGGGCGCAGAAAGAACCTGCGGCTAAAAGGGCGATGGGGGCTGGGGCTGGGAGGGCCTCGGACTCCCCAGTGGCCTCGGGGACTTCTCTTGAGAACGAGCTCCCAAGCTTTCGCTGCCTTCTCGGTGGAGGTTAAGAGAGAATTTAGCCCGAGATTCCTGCTACTCCTCCTCCAACTCTCTTAAAGGTCAAACAAGCCCCGATCATTTGGGGGAATGCACGCGTGCCGCCGTCTGTGCGTTTTTGCTGAAGTGCCGGGAATCCGGCGCAAAGTTAGACACACGCCCCCGAGTCCGGACCGGGAGGGTCTGGAGCATCAAAACTCTGGACTAGCTTGGGCGTCCTGGAGGGAGTGTGACCGTCGCCTTGTGTCTCATGGCGCGGGTGCCTACGTTCTGCCTCGCCGCTCGCTCCCCACGCGCAGCAGAGCTGGGGGGTTTTATAGCGAAGTCGCTCTGCTCACGTGCTCCTCGCAGCGTGCTGGCGAAACCTTTCCCAGAGCGGCTTTCCGCGGGGAGCCCTCCTGGGGCGTTTAAGGTTCCAGGGACTCCTTCCTGCTTCCTCCCCTGGCCCTCCTGGGTCATTCCGCCAGCCCGGCGGCGCCCAGCCCCACCGGCCGAGTGGGTACCGGGAGCCGCGCTTGGCCAGGTGCGCGTCCGGGCCGGGCTGGCGAGTGTTGGCTCCGTGGAGCGCCGCCCCGCGCAACGACCAGAAAAGTGCAAGTGGCCACGGATTGGGGCGGAGTGAGAAAGATCAGAATTGGCGTTGTGCGGTTTTCTCCAAGTCCGTGAAAAGCAGATTCACCAGACGCTGGTTCAAGGAGGGCAGAGCGGGCGCGGGGCAGACAGTTCAGGGGGTCTGGTCTACGTCGGGGTGACGTGCGATGCCGAAGAAACCAGCCGCGAAACTCTCATCTTCGGACTACACATACTGCGCCTGTAAAATACTACAAATCCCGGGACCGGAAGGAAGACCGACCTTCTGGAATAGTGTGATTGTGTGGTGGGGGGAGGGAGGAGGCAATGTTTGGATCCTTAGTTAGGGTTTGGTCTCCAACCACCTTGAAGACAGGACTCCTGTATTTTAGAGAGGAGCAACAGCTTTTCCAAATCTTTGGGATTGAGGAAGGAAGGGGTGGATAGACACTGGGTGAGGGCAGCCCAGCTGTAACTTTTTCATCTCACCCGAGGCTTCTACTGTATGGAGCTGCTCCCAGCCTGCACTTCTTCTGGTCCCTGCTGGTGGCAGTGAAGTCCTGTGCACTGCAGTTTATTTTGTTGCGCCTCCCCATACCCAAAGCCCACTCTCTGGAAGAATTGGGTCTCTTGGTTTTTAACACTGTTCCTCCAGTATTGAGAATCGGGGACCAGGCAGCAGGTCCTAGTTTATAATACATTGATGAAAAGTCCCTGAACATCCCTAGGTATTTGTTCAGTTGATCCTGTTTAGCAAGTTATTTCCTTCCTCTCTTCAGACTCATAAATCCCAGCTGGGAATCTTTCAGCAGGAAGGAGGTCTCTGAAAGAGCTCCTGATGTCCCAGGAGATACTACTGAGCCTCTGGAACAGGTTATGAACATCTGATATCTGCTACAGTATCACCTCTTGTAAAATATACAGTATTTATTACTGGAGAATAGAGCCAGGTCCACTTTGTGCCTCATCTCAATATTGGTTATAAGAGACTGATAAGGAGTTGCCAGATTGTCCAGGACCTGCCTTCCTTGCTTTTTATTTCTAAGGAATGGTGGTTTCTCTCTCCTTAAAAATCAGATTAATGTTTATTTCTTCTGACCTTTGCTTCAGATCTCACTTTCTTAGGATGACTTTGAGATTTTTGGCAGCCTCCGTAACCTAATTAGCTGTTCTAGACAGACTGAAGTTTAGTATCTGCCAGCGTCACTGCAGACCAAGGATGCAGAGGAGAGAGAATTTCATATTGTCTGTGTGGTCATGCTTCAAACCAGGTTCCCTGCACAGCCAGCTTTCCATCAGGCTGCTGTCTTTGAGTTATCAGGGAGGTTTCTGTCAAAGGATACCTGACCACTCACAACTCCCTGTGTGTGAGCACAAACACATGCGCGCACATACACATTTTTCTATCTTCTCCCATCCTGCATTTCACCAACAACTGATACCCTAGAATCAGAGATGTGTTTATTAGTATTCAGATAGCATAAGGAACAATTCCACATGGTATTAACACTTTGTCATGAATCAACTAGATTGATTTCCTACCTTGGGGGACTGTTGTCTATACAAATGGGAAGGAGGGAGAGGGCACAGATGTCACAGGTGGGCTCTGATTTGAAGTCTAGAAACTGCTTTGTTTTTGTATCTTTCTAAAACTTCCTACACACATGTTTTCCTTTTCCATAAATAATGGACACGAGAAAGCCAAGACTCAAAAAGAAATGACTTGTCCAAGGTCATATAACTAAGGGTAGAGTTGAGATCCTGGTCCTGGACCCCTCTCTCAGTACTCATTGCAACATACTATTTTCTATTTTCTAAGTTTGTCCAGGTCTGACCCTGAATGACATCTTTAGTAACCAGGAAAGTAGGTATTGAGGCTTGTGTTCAGAGACGTAAACAGTTGGTCATCACTTGTCCTTTCCAAATGTCTGCAGTGTCTCATAGGAGTAGTCTCTGCCCAAACATGGGATGCTGATTGGATGACAGAGATTCCCCAATTCCTGGCTTTCTGTGGTTCTTGTTCTTTCCTCATGAGATCACAGGTAAGTCCGTAGCATCCTTGACGTGGGCTAGGCAATTTAAAGCATCAAAATAGGAAGACGAAAGTACATGAGCCATGTGCTTGGGGCCAAGAACAGGTATTTGCTTCCCCACCTTCCCATTCACCCAGGTAGCTGGCCCTGGCACCACAGAGGGGTGTTCTGTCTTTATAAGACAATGGTCCAGCCTTTGATAAGTCAGTGCTTCTCAATGGTGACATTATTGCTATGTTCATCCTACTCATAGAGTTTAGAAGGAACTTGTGGTCATGGAATCCACACTCCTTCCCCATATGGCCCTTCCACAAAGAAATTTAATAACACATGAAGATGAGAAACTCATGTCTAATAATGTTATTACACTGACAACCTGTATGTATGTTAGGCACTATTAGATGTTTCATAGGTGTCTCATTGAATCCTGCTGCATCTGGGGTACCTCACCTGCACCTTCCCTGTGATGGTGGGTGACTTTTCACCTAGCTGTGTGACTGTCACATGGCCAGTTCACCCTTAGGTGATGGGGGTGACGATCATAAAGCACTTAACTAGAATCCCTGTGACCCACCAGAAGAAAAAACCACCTGTCACGCAATCTGTATTTGCCTGTCTGTACACTCACATTTGTGTTCATCAAATGTCCTGGCCCCAAACTTCTCTGTTCTGTATTTGTCCTTGTGGGCAGAAGCAGATATGGAGATCCTTGTGTTAGAAAGAAGATGCACTCAACACACAACTGTATCTCAGGAAATCTAGCCAATGAAGCCAGGGATGGCCTTTCATGTTTCCCAAACTTGAAGAATAGTGTGAGACTTGGTATTACATTAATGAACATACATTATATTCATTGTCAGTGACTTTGATTTGGGTGATAAAAAATATTTGACTCTGTGAGAAATGGATCATCCAGGGTCGCTCAAGTGAGGACTCAGCTTTCCAGAGTTCTAACTCAGGGTCTAAACTAGACCATCAAGAACCCACTTACTTGTTTACAAAGTGGAAATTTTCAGTTTATGTGAGAATTTGTCAGCATAACAATTTGCCAACAGAGATGGTTGATTCAGAGGTGTCTGAGGCATGATGATAGAATTCACAGCAGCTTGGTTTTAAATAAAGTTACACCTTTCTGGAATTGCTATCTGATATTTTCATGACTCAGAAATTCTAACTTTATATCCACCCCCTTCCAAATCTGTTTAATGTATTTTTTGATTAGTCTGTCTCTTACAACTTTCTAAACACTCACATTGTTATGAGAGCACAATGTATGCCACATAAGTAGAAGATAATTTCTTTAAAAAATTGTCATTATTTTATATTGTTAAATTAAATGTGGTTTTGTTTTGATTGCCAAGCTCACCCCCCTTCCCACAATAACTTTAAATAAGTACTTTTAAATATTCTCTTGTTTCTTGTATGATCAGTCAATACTTTTTTTGAGAACTGCTTTTTTACAAAGCATTTCATGCTTGTTAGCTCATTTTGATTTTGAACCTGTGAGGTTAGCTCTGCACTGACTATACTTCCCTCCCATGTTTTCTAAGATGAAAAAAGCAGATCAAGAGACTTGCCTGGCATGTCCAAGTCCACTCAGTCAGTGGATGGCAAAGCCAGTGTCACGATGAGGTCTCTGAGCCACAAACCAGAAATGAATTAAAATATGCCACATGGCTGCCTCAAGGGCAATTTGACCAAATTGACTAGATTCGCTACAAAATTTACACTGCTTGTTGAGTGAACTGAATAATATAGGACATAAAGCACACCCCTTGGATTGTAATAATATTTACATGACTTTCTATATTTTTATTGAGCAAAAGCTAAATTCCATAGCCTGTAATTCTTGATTTTTTACAAGAATACCAGAGGCTTGGAGTTTAAATGACTTGTCCAAATTTAGATAGAAAGTGGCAAAACTAAAATGACAACAACCAGATTTATCTCACCATTATTTTAAATGGCGTCTTTCTAGCAGGCAGCACTAAATCCACATGAATAAATTGAAGAGAAATGATCCTTTTACAGTATTCCATATGACACGATCCAAATATCTAAAATATATTGCTCAGGTTAATTATTGTCTAAATGTTTGCACTTAGCTAGTGTTCAACTTGATATGTGTTGATTCTACTTTTATTTTCAAAATGCTTTAATGGGCAAAATGTATTTCTTGGATATTTTCCCTGTAGAAGTTGACTGTAGATGATGATCCTATCACAGTCTCTCTAAACATAATTCTTTTTTTAAAAAAAAGATTTTATTTTTATTTACTTATGTGTAAAAGAACTAGGGTGTACACCAGAGGTGTGGGGGGTGAGAGGGCTCACCAGAAACAGAGTGGGGAGCAGAACAGGCAGATTAACTGAAATACACTGCTGCCAAGCCATGTGGTTCAGCTCCCTGCTGGGGAATTGGACTCATGCTGCAGTGGCTGGTGATAGGTTGATAGTGCTAAACTTTAACCCCTGCACCACTAGGAAGACCCTCTCTAAACATAATTCTGTGGGTTCTATTTTCTATATGGATAACATGGCTTTACCTTTTCCCTAGTCTCTGTAATCTTATAGTTCTGTTTTATATGTGTTATTTGATAACTTGCATTTCTTCACTAAGTGGCCCCCATCATTATCCTTTAGCCTGAGTTAGTTAATTATAAGCTGTCACCCCTGGGAAGAAGGTACCATTATCATTACTATTTGCCACAGGGGGTGACTGAAGCCATCAAGGCATGTCCCTGCTCACAGTTAGGATATGGTGACGCCTGGGCTTTAATGAAGGGAGACTGGGTTCAGAATCTGATCTGCAAACTTTTTGCTATCTCCCATCTTTAGATGCCAGGCTGTTTACCAATAGTTCCCCAGTTCAAGGTAAGGAAATTCAGAGAAAACTAAATCTTCAATTTCTCTCTCCTCTCCAGAGGTCTGGAGGTGGGGTGTGAAATTCCAATCCTCTAACCACAAGGTTGGTTCAGCTGGCAAGCAGCTGGCATCCTTAGGGTACTTCCTAAAAAGTACCTCATTCACATGTAAGAGGTACCTTTCACACTCTCAACGCTGATGAAGTTCCGTGTATTTTGGGAGCTGTGAGCCAGGAACTGTAGATGAAGACCAAATATGTATGAACAAAACTATTTTGGTCATCTGGGTGAGCAGCCTTATTAATCATAATCAGCAGTAGTAGTAACTGTTAGAAGAAAAACCCAGCTAGATTCAGAGTTATTGATTCAAAAGGGGATAGGGAGAGCAAAACTACATTAGATACTTGAAACTTTGTAGTTTCTACTTTTTCTTATTTCTGTTCCCATATGATCTAGAAAAAACAAACAGAAGCAAAAAATCAATCAACTAACAAGATTCCATTTGAGACACTTTAACCTGCTGTGTCTTGTTTTCATCTGGTGGGGAACAAGGTTTTCTAGACTATCAAGAGGAGATGTGGGCCTGGTGTGACTTCAGAGCAGTCTTGCTGAGATGAGAGAGATAAGGAAGGAATGAGCCAGAGCTTGGTGCCCAAAGCAAGGGAAGACTATGGAGTACTGTGCTTCTGGCACAGCAGGAAAGGAGAACACAGAATCCTAAAGGTCAGCTTGCACTTTGGAAATAGAAAAATCATATTGTTCCTGAGATTGAGTAGGAAGTGTAAGACTCATGAGCCAAAACCCACAAAATATTGTTGAAAAAAATTAAAGATAATCTAAATGAAAAGACACCCTATGTTCATGGATCAGAACACTTAACACTGTTAAAGAGGGCAGTTCTCCCCCAAACTGATCCATCTATTTAATGCAATCCTTATTGACATTCTTGCTAGGAATTTTTTGGGTAGAAAGTGACAAGCTGACCCAAAATTTATGGAAATGAAAAAACCCAGAATAGCTAAAAAGCTTTTGTCTTGCAAACACGTCATCAGGAAAGTAAAATGACAACCCACAGCATGAGAAAAATATTTGCAAGTTACATATCTGAAAAGGGGCTTATATCGAGGGTTTGTAGCTAGCTCTCTTTCAACTCAATAATTATAAGACAAATAATGCAATTCTAAAATGATCAGACAATTTAGTAGTCATTTCTCCAAAGAAGATTTTCAAATGGTGAATAAGTCCATGACATGATGCAAAACATCACTTCTCCTTTACTCAAACCTCAGTAATATACCATTGCACACCCACTAAAATAACTACAATAACAAGTCAGACAATAACTGGTTAATTGCCAACAAATTGTTGGTGAAACTAGATAGGCTGCTGATGTGAACAGAATGGTATAGTTACTCTGTAAAAAGTTTGGCAGTTTTTTTGGTTGTTAAACATAATTACCATAAAATCTAGTAACTCAACTCCTAGAAAAATTCCAGGCAAAACAAACAAAAAAAATTTGCATGCAAAATCTATGCACAGATGCTTGTAACAACATTATTCTTAAACACCAAGAAGTGGAAACCCAAACATAGACCATAGGAAGAATGAATACAGAAAAAGTGGTACATATGTATAATATATTTAGCAATGAAAAGCAATATATTAGTATTTTGGCCAGCCCTGGGGGAAAAGAAAAGAAAGAAACCCAGTCAAAAGTCATGACAAACTGAAACAAGGTAAAATTTCAAAATAAAATTAGTATTATTGTAAATTAAAAGGTAATTTATTAGCAAGATGAACTTCCAAACATCGGTGGACTTGGATGAACTTCCAGAACATTGTGATTAGTGAAAGAAACAAAAGACCACAAATCAGTTCATGTGAAATGCCCAGAACAGGAAAATTTATGCAAACAAAAGGAGATCAGTGCTTACCTAGGGCTGGGAAGATGGGGTAGAAATGGGGAGTGATGGCTGATGGGGATGAGACTGCTTGCTGATGAAATCTCAGTGATGTTCTGATGAAATGTTCTAAAATTAGATAATAGTGATGGTCACACAAATATATTAAATACTATTGAACTTGATAGTCAACAAATATATTAAATACCACTGAACTTGGAACACTTTAAACAGGAGAGTTTTATAGTATGCAAACAGAACTGTTGAAAAAGTCACATTAGTTTAATAAAGCAGAAGTTTACTGCTCACTGATGCTCCCTATTCAGTGAAGACTGGAGAGGGGCTGTTTATAGTGCATGTCCCAAGACCCTGGTTGACAGAAGCTCTATTTTTATCACATACTTCTATGATCACTAAGGCAACAAAAGGAATATGACTAATTACCTGCTGGTCCTTAAAGTTTCCATGAAAGTTGTACATCTCACTCTAACTCTTGCTTTATTGGCCTAAAGAAGTTACATTTGTCACATCCAGCTTCAGAGAAGACGAGTAATTTCAACTCAACCACATACCTACGAGAAGAGAAAAACTGGAGTAATTTTGGAGAGAACTTTCTTCTTTCCTCTGCTATAATTCTTTTTTAAGATTTATTTTTTATTTGTGCATACAAGAATTGGGGTATAGGCCAGAGGTGTGGGGAAGATGGTGGTGAGAGGATTCACCAGAGATGGAGAGGGGAGGAGAACAGGCGGATCTACTGAAATACAAGCTGAGGGGAGCAGCTGGCAAGACAGGAGAGGTCTGCTGCGCCATGTGGGTCAGCTCCTTGGTCAGAGATTGAACTCTGGTGATAGCTTGATAGCACTGAGACTTTAACCCCTGCACCACCAGGGAGGCCGCCCTCCTCTGTTATGATTCTTTAGAGCAGTGACTTCGTATTTCCTCACTGGAATAGAAACCAATTTCCCTTAAATTCTTTTTTTCTGTTTGAATGAGACAGAGGTATTTACATGAGTAAGATTAAAAAAGAAAAAGCATGCATACACCAGTCTAGAATTGTTTTTCGTATAGTAAATGTTTCATAATTACATGCCAGTTGAATAAATGAACATGAAATGGTTAAGCAACAGGGTAGAGTAGGGAATGAGGACGAGTCTGATGCGTGAATTAAGGATGGCTGTAACGGGAGCGCAGAACAGAGGTGATCAAGGAGAGTCTCGGTGGCAGCAAACAGTGATTGGTGTCCCCAGCCTGTATCTCCTGTATCAGGGCAGATGGATCACTAGGAACTGCTGCAGTGACCCAGATGGATGATGTTATCTGTGTCACAGTTTGTTTTCTTCCCAGATAGGGCTTAGTAGAGCCCTGAAAGCTTAATGAGGGCAGAATAGAATAAGATCTGGAATCACTTAACCTTTTGAATCTCTGAAAATCAAGATAGTAAATGTACCTGTACAAACCTTGAAGCCCTATGATAAAAGATGTTACTGGTGTTGTGTGCAAAATAGATCAGAAAGGAAAACAATACTTCGTGGGTATGGAGTTGCTGAATATGTCAAAGCACTAATAGTCCCTCTGAGGCTAAACCCTGTATTCTGCTGAACTTAAGAGTTTTCACAGAGATGCCTTAATGAAGATCCTCTTCTTTCCAGAGAGTCATCAGGCAGTACAGTTGTACACATACTTGAGTCATTTATACATTATGAAGAGGTTGTTAAATTAAAAGGAGAGTTGAGATTGTTTTTAAGGTATTGCTAATTCTACATTATCTATAGATTTTCAAACCAAAGCTTGCAGTTATATTAGCTGGCAGAAATCGAAACCTCTCTTTCCTTTACATTTCTATTAGATATGTATCTTCATTAATTTAAGTTCTTCAAAAAATAACCTTTCCCTTAAGAAAACTTTTTATGTGTCCATTATCCATATTAGTTTTTATAGTGACCCAGTTGACTTGATAATGGCCATATTCCATTATCTGTAAATAATTCTGAATAAACACAAAACAGTTAATTGAGTCTTATAAAATATTCCTTATTTTTTAAATCTTCAGCTTTTAAATAAATTTCAGTTAAAAGTTTTTTTTTTCCTTTTACAGTCAGAAGGGAAACAGTCAGAAGTTTAGTTAAAAACCAAGAAAGAAAAAAGATCCACTTATCACTAGAACATACAAATTTTAGTTTAAGCTATTTTAAAATGAGAAAAAATAAGAGCGATGGGAGAATATTTCAGTTTTTGAAAACTAGTTTTATGATTATGGAAACAAAAGGAGATTAAGAATCATTTGGAAACAGGAACAGTGAACAAACCATAAATTAAAATTATACACCTTATCTTAATAGTTATGGCTTTTGGAAAGATGTAGAATATCTACTAGGAATGAAAAACAAAACCATTTCCTTAACATTAACATAACCATTTATCTTACCTTTTTGTTTATTGAAATTACATAGCACTTATCACAGAGGTGCTTAATAAATGCTTCTAGAATATATTTCCCATACCTTGGCAAATGATCTAGGAATATAGTCAATACAGCTGATAGGCTGTTGCATCTAACAAAGGCACACACACCTGCAGTAACATCAAGGAAACCATATGTGGAACAGAATATTTTTAGTACTGCCCTAAGGGAACCACACCTACTGCTAATTTTGAAAAAACAAACAAACGAAAAACAACAACAGAAAAGAAAGGAAAAGAAAGACAGAAACAAACAAACAAAGAATCCTTACAGCCTAGAGTTGTGAAGATAATAGCTAGTTATATTCCAGGAATATCTATATGGGACTTCTGATGTATGCTGAAGTATACCTAAACACTTATCTCTTTTCTATTGGCTTTTCCACAGAGGAGAAATGGCACAGCTAGTCAAGTGATTTTGCAGCTACTAGATAAACATTTTATTTCAGCAAGAATTTATTGAGCACCTATACCCTCTTTTACTGATAGGCAGAGGGAGGGGGAAAAATGACATTAAAATTCTAGTGCTAAACAAAATGGAGTAGAAAAGGACACAAGGGACCACGGAGATGGGACCACGGAGATGGATCACGGGTGAATTGGTGGTGGGTTACCCAAGGGGAATACAAAATGTAAAAGACATAAATAACATTAAAAATGTATATATAAAAAAATTCTAGTGCTAAAAAAAAGAAGGAGCAGCAATTGATATTTGCTTTATGCATCGTTATTTTCTAATTCCCTTACTCCCATCTGGCTCAATGACATGAGAATTATAGTACGTGAAGAAAGCTCTCCCATCTGTTAAAAAATGTAGAATAGAGCACTTAATTCTGTGGGCAACCACACAGAGCACCAAGGAATTTCTTACAACTGAAATAAGAGCAGAATCCCATCTTTGGTTAAGTGTGTGATATAGATTTCTGAAAGATCTTTACTATATGGATAGATAGGTTGGCAAATATTTCTAAGGGTCTAATTCTTTCCTTTGTACTCAAGTGAGGTGAAAGAGGCTAGGCAACTGGTAAATACTCCTAAGTTAGGAAGACAATAAGCAATACACTCTATGTAAAGTATACAGGAGATAATTATTGTATATGCCAGTCATCTTTTGTCCCTTGTTCTCCTGCTCCATGGCTTCCCTTCCCATGGTTCCAGGACTCACTCTGACTGTCATGTTCATATAACATTAACTTGGTAGCTTCCCTATTACTTGTCCAAGGGTGGACTTAGTGGCTAGACCTGTAAGAGGGAAATCCAGGAGATATCATGGTCATGCATCTTCTATATGGACAAGAGAAACAGTAAAAACTGCTCCAGACAAAGAGTCAGTCTAGGGCCAAGAAGCACAATAAGCGCCAGAAAGAGAGAAAGGCTGGAAAGCCAAGAGAAGAGTGAGAGTGAGCGAAAGAGTAAGAAATGCAGTAGACATATAGACAAAAGACAGGAGGCAGAAAAAGGGTCCAGAGAGAGCTTGAATCTCCAAATCACATTTATTCATTTAAGTCTGCCTGAACCCCAGCATTTTGGTTCCAAGGAGAACTTTTCTCCTATTATGAAGTCCTCTTTATTTGTCTAAGTACCTCATTGTAGGGTTAAGTACTGTTGCGTATGTTTAAGTCTAAGTCTCATGATTTCTGCTATTTGCAACCGAGTCAGTGTTGCCTTTGAGTCAAACAATAATGCAGTTGTTTCTCGGCATTTGTCTTCCCCTTCTTTTCTCTCAATTGATTTAGCAGGGACTTTTGACCCTACCACTTCATCCCAAAATAGAAATCATGATTCAAACAAGTCTTCTAACTAAGTGACAGATAAGATGCTTGTTTGAAGGTCCATTTCTTTCCTTAATTGGAGTGGTTAGATAAAATTGCCCTTAAGAGGAAAGGAGAGAGGAAACAGAAGCTTATCTAACACTCAGTGGGAGAGAAAGGATGGTTTGGAGGGACAAGGGTGGGGAATACCTCCAGTTAGGAGGACCGAGAGTGGAGAGGAAAAGCACTTCCCTGCCTGCTTACTTATCCCCTGCCACTCAGCAGTACTGGGCCTGGTGAGTCCTCTGATTTGAGGGTAAGAGATTTGGACCTCTGTTTGGGGTTGGACTGGGTTGAGTTAATACAACTGCAAAGGGTTGTAACTAATACAAACCACACTTCACAACATCATGGTAATTTCTCCATTAGAGTGAAATGCAAGTGATTATCTAGATAGTTCAGATAATTAAAAAGAAAGTAGTTAAGACTGAAACTATTACTCAATTTATCACAACATTTAGGTCAAGGTCTATGATGAAGGGATTCTCAGTGGAGGCCTGTCATCTGTTTAAGGACATGCTCATTTTGAAGTATACTTGGAATAGAGTCAGCTCAGGTAAATGTTTTGAGGAAACGTAATTAAAGGAGAACTTTGCTTGAAGGGAAAAGGATGCCATCTATCTTTTAAAGCTACAGCCGAGAAAGCACAGATAACTGCTATCACTGGACAGTTCAAGGCCAAGTGTATTCTTTTTTTATTTGGCTCTTCTCAGAGCCCTGACTCCTGGGATTCTGTATTATTAAGAAGTATTTATAAGCGTATGGATGTTTTAGCTAATCCTCTGTCTCTGTGTCTTTGAGAAATAGTTCTTTGATTAGATACATGGTTTGTATGTTGACTCTGTCTCTCTGCTGTGAAGAGAGAAGTGACAAATTGAGGTTACACTCCAGACAGACAGTAAGTCAACTGACTTTTGTTATCAATCCTGGATCTTTAACCACCTTCGTCACGTCGTTCTCCACTGCCTGCTGGCTGGCCTGATGTCCGCATCCTTTCTTCCTCACTCTCCCACTCAGCGTCTTCCAAACTCCACAGCCCTGTATGCTCGATCATGTGCTCAACTCCCAGACTACTGATACTCTGCCTACAATAGCCATGGAGGACGCCATCTGCTTCAGGGTAAGTGGGAGTTTCCATCTGCTCAAACACATGACAGGGAGCTCAGTTAGGGTGCGAGGAAGTGGGGCAAAGGGAAGTCTGGAATTAGGCAGAATGTGGAAGGCATTGAGCCAGGAATTTGGAATATAGTATAAAGGCCTGTTAATTGCCTAGGCACAGTTGTAGGTACTGGGGATTCTGAGATGAACTTGAATCTCATTTTTTAGGAGAGCAAACAAAAAATAGTTTGATAAAATAGCAATAAAATGTAGGTATTGATAAAAACTATGATTTTAAAAAGAGGATATAGAATATAAAGAGTTTGGGAGAGTTTGTCCAAGTTAGATAAAGTGGTCAGGGAAGGTCTTTCTGAGGAAGTGGTATTTGAGCTAAGACCTCCTGTGATTAAAAGGATCTTCTATGTAGTAATTTGGGGGAACACCACTACAGGTAGGAAAAACCGCAAGTGCCTATGTTGGAGGGTTGGTGGGGCTGAGGAACAGTCAGCGAGGGAAGGAGGGCCCTAGATGACTTGAAGGGAATCTACGAAGGGACCATCTTCTAGAGAGTCTAGCAGGCTGTGCTAAGGTGTTTATGCAGCCATCGGAGGGTCTTAAGCCCTCCGATTTAATTAAAAAAAATTAATTTAATTAAAAAAATCAGCTTATGAGTCAAGAGCAAGTGGCAAGGATTCGGTAGAATAGTGGAGTTGAACGAAAACACATCATTCTGTATTCTTTTGTTCTCCCTGATTTAGAATATTGACTGATATTCCAGCTCTGTTAAGTAATTAAGAGAAGGAACACAAACCCTTCTTTTGGGCAGTTTGGCATCTTTGAATATGACTATTCGGGGAGTTCTCTACTTTAAGAGTCTTTATGTCCCTATAGAAAGTAACTAGAAATAAATTTTTCTGGTCTTTTTGACATTGTGGCATAAATATGGGTTCTAGGTGCTGTCAAGCCAGAGCTTTACAGGTATGTCATAGATTTGGAAGGTAGTGAGTGAGGGGGAGGGTCAGATACTGAGAACCCAGTATGGAGAAGGCAGTCCCAGAGATGTGTGGTTTCGAGAGCCCAGGGAGGAGAGGCTCTAGAGGTTCTCCAAGACCCAGTGTTATTGATGCTGGATATGCTGGGTTGCTGCTGTAGCCATGCTCCTGGGTAAAGTGGACATGAGATTTGGCTATAAAATCTCCACACCTGGTTCTACATTCTCCCAGAGATGCTAAAAGCTATTGAGTATGCATAATACCTTCCTTTCCTGCTTCAATCAATTGGTTCTTTTTGATGCCTACTTAAGAACCACCATCGACTGCAATCATGTGCTGAAGAAGTCAGAGGAGAGAGACTCCTGATCAAAGTTAAAGGCTCTGGTTTCAAAAGATTCTCTGCTGTCCTCGCTTGCTGCAGATTCTGCAGAATTTCCCACTCTGCTTTATAAGAAGGATCCCGAGAGTTGCTGATGTGCCTAATGAACTTCATGTTAGAAAAGGCAAAGGGAAATTGGTTAGTGGGTGGCAAGCTGAGCACACAAGCCCTGCCTGTTACTGAAAGTGATTGCTCACCAAATGGATAGAATGAAGTGAAAGTCAGGAAGCACTGTTTGGGGCTCGGTCTCAGAAATCACTTTGCAGGCGTTCGTGTTCACTCATCCTTTCCTTCTCATCCACGTTACCAGAAATGTGCAGCATCTGACTTATCAGCAATACTCACAGGCACTTTCCCCAACACACTTGGAAATCACAAAATCACAGTGAAAAACAACCCTACCTACTACCCCTTTTTAGGAATTCAAATGAATAATAACAGCTTACAATAGGTCACAGACTTCTTATTCTCAGGGTCCAGGGGAGTTGTTCATTCTAAATTATAAGGGAATCACAGAGAAAAAATTGAGAAAGACTTGCACTGAAATTTAAGGATATGCTTTTTAATATTAGTTTTAATTATTCATTGTTTCTAAATAGATTTCTCTCAAGAGAACATTGAAAAGATTTAATAAATCTGAATGGCAAACATAGGTATATCATTTTAGTGGTTTGCTTTCTCCTTCGGTTCCAAGCTCGCCCTGATGTTTAGCTCAGGCCTCAGGATATTATTTGCCTGCGGCTACCAAAAGAAAAAGTGATGACCAGACTTACCTTTGGTACCATTTTTAAAAAGCAGTATACACTGTAGTAAAATTACCTTATGTGTAAGGTCTCTCAGGAACTAGTATCATTTATGAATGAGAAATACTTATTTCTTTTTAAAAATTAATTAATTAATTAAATTATTTATTTTATACATACAAGCTGGGGTACAGACCAGAGGCGTGGGGCTGCAAGAGGGTTCACCAGAGACAGAGTGGGGAGCAGAACAGGCAGATGGACGGAAATACACTGCTGAGGGGAGCAGCGGGCGAGGCAGGAGAGGTCTGTTGTGCCATGTGGGAATCTCCCCGGCTGGGCGTCAAACTCGCGTCGCTGCTGCCCACAGCTCCACAGAGCAGCGCTTAACCACCGCACCGCCAGGGAGGCCCAGAAATACTTATTTCTTATTCTTCATAAACATATTATGTCTTCATCACTCTGTTGTGAACAGTCTCATTATTTTGTCTCCACTTTCTTGTTCCCCTGCCCTGATTGTTAGCAGTGCTGTGGGTGCTGGTCTTGCTGATTAACTACCACTAGGTGCACACCTGTGCTGCACTCTTGGGGGGTCAGGGGAGGGAGAGAGAAGGTGTTTATATGCTTGTGAATAACCTAATGCTGGATCCTTGGTGGGGGAGCTTATCTCCAAAGCATACTTTCCCTTCTTTTATTTTTTTTATTATTTATTTATTTATTTTTAAAAGATTTATTTATGCATACAAGTTGGGGTACAGGCCAGAGGCGTGGGCCAGTGAGAGGGTTCACCAGAAACAGAGTGGGGAGCAGAACAGGCAGATAGAAACACACTGCTGAGGGGAGCAGTGGGAGAGGCAGGAGAGGTCTGCTGCACCATGTGGGAATCTCCCCGGCCGGGCGTCAAACTCACATTGCTGCTGCCAACAGCTCCACAGCGCAGCGCTTAACTGCTGCGCCACCAGGGAGGCCCTCCCTCCTTTTATGACGTATTCCCAATGAATTACTTTGGTTACTAGTAGATTGTTAATTTATTGGTTAATTAATTAAGAGCTTGCTATAGCCTGAACATTTGTGTCCTCTATTCACTTTCCTAAATTCAGTCCTAACTCTAATGTGATGGGATTAGGAGATGGGACTTTGGGATATATTAGGTCGTGAGGGTGGAGGCCCCATGCATGGGATTAGTTACCATATAAAATAGACCCCAGAATGTTCCCTGCCCCTTGTGCCATGTGAGTACACAATGATGAGATGACTGTTTATGAACCAGGAAGTGTTTTAATCAGAACTTGAGCTCCAGAACTGTAAGAAATAAATTTGTTATTTAGAAGCCACCCCTTATTTTTGTTGTAACAGTTTGAATAGACTAAGAGGTAGAAGTAAGTGCTTTGCAAGTTGGCCTCATGGATTAGCAGAAGTTGTAAGAAGGCTATGCATTTGATCTTCATCTTGAAAGATAAGGAGGATTTCAAAGGAAGGAAGGAAGGAGGCCATGTTTGGATGAGCAAAGATAAGGAGGTGGAAATATTAATGGACTTTTGTGGAACTTTATAGATGTATAGAGTTTTTATATAGAGCAAGATGTGGGAAAGATACAAGGAACCAATCACAGAAGCTCCATGTTTCCTGTGGTCTCCTTACTTCTTAGTACAGAGTTGGTATTCCATAACATGATTGATTTGTTGAATCAATAATGCTTTCAGTAGGGGGCTGGGACTTTATTGCGAGGGCAAGGAGGAAGCTTTGAAAGTTTTTATAGAAAGTTTTGAAAAACATTTTGGGAGATTTATTTAACACAAACAATACTGAAGTATTTTTTGCCCTTTCATTACATCTCTTCCCCACCTTTTCAAGTCCTGCAATTGCTTCTGAATTTGTAATCTGCATTTCAGTGATGGTTGACTTTCTACCTGTCATCCCCTTAGAACTGTGTGCTGTCATTTACTTTTGTTGATAAGCTACTGTTCCAATTTTTCTTTTAATCCAAAGGTTATAAACTCCTTGAAGATGAATTTTGGAGAAGCTCCTCTACATAGGAAAGGCGATCTAATGTTCTTGATGAATGTCTGGGCTCACTTATGGTGACAATCCAGGGCTGGACACTTTAAGCTCAAAAAGATAGGACAGCAGGAAGTAGGACATAATTTCTCTTCCCGCTCTACGGTCAATCAGATAAGACACACATAGATAAGAATAACCAATGTGGCTTGCAGCACTGATGAGATGGTGTAGCCTAGAGTGCTATAAATTTTAGTTGAAGTTTAGAAAGGTTTTGATGACAGATAAACTTTATAAACGCAATTTACACTTGGGCCATTTTCCCCCTTAATCTCCACTTTGATTTGGCAAGCAGATCTTCTCTCTATATGAACTGCAGCTCTTATGTCAAACCAATCAACAGAGATATGAATTGAGTTACAAGCCATAGGGATTTATTTTATTAAGGCTTGATTTAGGTATCAAGTGCTAAAATTGTTTCTCAAGTTATTTTAGCTAGAATTTCCTATCTCAAGTTATATTGTTGCAAAAATTTAAATATACAAATTTTGTAGTATCATCTATAAAAATAATCATTGATTTTACCTTGTCATGTGGAACAAAGTTTGAAGCTAAAACCTGATAGCATGAAAAATGTTTATTTGAAACCCAGCAAATTATTAAACACTGTCACATATAGTCTTTTTTTTTGTATATTGCAATTACTCTGGTTAATGATCTCAATTTTAAAAGTGAAGAAATACTCAGAACAGTCAAGTTATTTACCCACCAAGATAACCCAGCCTAGTTTTATTTTGGACAGAATCAGTACTCTAACACAGATATTTGTATCCTATAGTCCTACGTTCATCAGTTTGTGGTTCATTACATCAATGAGAAAGTTCAGGCTAATTAACAGAACCAATAGATTTTGATTTCTCTGCTCTGTGAAAGATAATACACGTATACATGAAAAGAAAAGTTGTAAGAGAAAATATGAAAAGAAAGGTGAATGAAAAGGACAAAAGGAATAGAGCCACTTGCAAAACAGATGGTGACTTTTAAATAGTGGGTGGTTGTCTAGTCTTCCCCACTTGGCCCGTCTGTATGACATGGTGGGCCAACCTTCTAGCTGTTCTCACTAGGCATATATCCATGAAATTGATTAGCTGATGCTTTTCATTCACAAGCTTTTCAATCACTTATGATTTTTCTGTTGAAAATCATAAGTGTTGGTTACTTTTACCGTTATTTAGAGATAAAATATGGTGATGGATGAAACTAATGGTTAATTGGAGTGGCTCTAGAACCATCCTCCACTATGCAGATAGCCCCAAAACAACCCTTAGAAGCTCCTGGAAGCTCAATGGTGGATGTCTAGGAGAGTGTGCCAAGTGGTGTATCCAGTCTCTCCAATTCCCTTCAGTTCTTATCTTATGCCTGTATGAAGGTGAACATTCTTTTTACAGGTACATCAAAAGTGAAAGTTTTTGTTTTCCTGAATAGAAGAGGAGAAATGGAGCTAAATATCAAGCACTTGATAATGATAACAATTTTGCTTATGTTTGGATGTTAGCTGTCGGGCAGCCTGGGCACCAATCCTGTTGTCCCTCTAACCAACTAGTCTGCCTCCAACTAATTAGCTCAACTGAACTTTTCTAACTCTGCTTTCTCAACCGAAGAATGGAATGATGGTCCTTCATTAAACTAAACCACAGTACAGCAGAAGTTCAAACTAATTTTAAAGGATGATTGTGGGACCTGAATATCTCTTCCCTTTGCCCCATGAGATATCATGTTAAGCTAGAGCAGGAATATTGATGCACTGATACAAAGGTCAGGAACAAGCCCACTTTGGGAGAGTGGGTTGGAAAGGAACTTCAGCCTCTTGAATAATAATTTTCTGAGTTTGAACCTCTTCATTTATAAAATGTAGAGATGGCACTAGGATGCTTTTAACAGTGATTCCAGTTCTAAAAGATGTTAAACTTTATGATGTTCCGTTACAGTGGATTTGGATGCAATGATAGTCTTCTAGGAATCCTTAAAAATTGTGTTTTGTAAATATATCCAGGAAGATAAAAATGTTTTCTATATGCATATATGAACATACATAAGTGAATTTTTTTCATGTGAATAAAGGATAAAATCTCAAAATGTCAGTTTTCATGTAGCAAACATATATTTCTTAGAAAATCCAGTGTTCCACAACTCAGAAATTATTGGTATAACCAAGCTTATAGTTATATAGTTATTTCCTAAAATATCTTATTTTAATTTAGTATCTTTTTACATCTTCACTATTGTATGCTTCTGATATATCACTATATAGCAATGATATTAAATGCTTCTTTTCAAGACAATTGCAAAAGGAATTGCCCATGACAAGATAGCAGGTTTATTGCAGAGTTTTCTTCTATTTATCAGAGACAGAAGGCATTCTATATTCTATTTTTGGTAGTGAGCCTCCCTGTAGCTCTCCCCCAACCCTCCCTCCCCCGCTGGAGTACAATGACAAGAAGATGATTAATGAGTGTGTTCCACCTTATTGCCAGCAGGAATCCAATCCAGGCATGGGGGAAGCCTAAATAATTGAAGGGAAGAGGTATCGGTGGTAACATTAGTTATAACAGGTCAGAGAAGCTTTAGTCCTGGGCTTTCTGCCCAATTGAAAAGATTGTTTACACATTTTAGAGTGTGGTTTGCTTTGCTAATTGGTAAGCAACACTTAAAGCTCAGAATCATAGAATAGGTCTCCCAGTCAGGTTAGAGAGGGAGACTCACAGAATCACATGCTCTCCTCATTACTAAGACCTTTAGTGACAACAATTGCAATGGAGGTTTTACCTAATGGGGTGATAAATGACCACTTTCCAGATGGGAACCTTATCTCATCTGTCATCAGTTTCAAAATGGAATGCAACGGCAATAAGACTTAAAACTATGAATAGGCCTATACTTGGATTTGCTTAGGATCTTCACATCTTTTTTCTCCCTCTTTGTAACAGATCAGATCTTGGTTTGTGGAACTGGGGCAGTGGTGAAGGGACATGTGAGAAAGGGGAACTTTAACGAGTCTATCTGCTCAAATTATATGGAACCCAAAACAGATTGAAATGCAGTCTCAAAGGAGTGGAAGCAGATTAATTTGTGCAAAGGCAGCCTGAGAGGAAGAGGCAGAGTTGTAATGATTGACAATGGGAGATGGATTTTGGACAGCCTGTATGAAGGACCTATTTTCCAATAGCTGCGTGCACCCTGCTCTAGGTTTCAGGTATTCTCATCTACTTGGACATATGGATAATGACCTTGTCTTCAACAGCAACTTAAAATAAGAAAGAGATTGCTTCTACACACACACACACACACACACACACACACACACACACACAGACAGACAGACAGAGACAGAGAGAGAGAGAGAGAGAGAGAGAGACAGACAGACAGACAGGGAGGGAGGGAGCCGTTGTAGGGATATAAAAATGGTTGGTACTGGGTTAAAAAAAAAATGAAGCCAAAGATGTCATTTAAAGCAAAACAAATGCGGACCTCCCTGGTGGTGCAACGGGTTAAGCGCAGCACTATGAAGCTATCCAGAGCCACTGCAGCACGAGTTCTATACCCGGTCAAGGAGATTCCCACATGGCACAGCAGACCTCTCCTGGCTCGCCCGCTGCTCCGCTCAGCAGTGTACTTCAGTCCATCTGATCTGCCTGTTCTGCTCCCCACTCTGTCTCTGGTGAATCCTCTCACCCCCCATCCCCCACACCTCTGGCCTACACCCCAGCTTGTATGCATAAATAAATAAATCTTTAAAAAAAAAGCAAAACAAATGCAACCTAGGACAAGACAGTGTATTACTAGCTGAACATCAAGAGGATATGATACCATAAAGGTCAGCAAAATTATGCATGCTTATTTTGAAACAGATCTTTAAATAGATGTCCTTAGTCTGATACCACTGTTAAGGAGGAAGCATGAATGGAATTTTGTTATTTTTGTAATTTAGAAATTTACATACTATTCTTAATAATTTTAGGGAAAATATGTCCAAAAATGGATGATTGGATCAAGAAGATGTGGTACATATACACAATGGAATACTATTCAGCATTCAAAGAAGATAAACACATGCAATTTGCAGCAACATGGGTAGAATTAGAGGGATCATACTCAGCGAAACAAGCCAGAAAGAAAGAGAAAAATATTGAATGGTTTCATTTATAACAGGACTATAGGGAAACCAAATAGGAGAGAGATACTTGGGGGGCTAGGGGGAGAGGGAGGATGAAGGCACAAAATGGAGTAGAAAAGGACACAAGAGACCACGGGGATGGATCATGGGTGAATTGGTGGTGAGTTACCCAAGGGGAATACAAAATGTAAAAGATATAAATAACAATAAAAATGTATATTTAAATTAAAAAAATAAATGTATATAGAAATAAAAGAATTATCAAACTGAAAAAAAATTTAGGGAAAATATCCACCTTATTTATAATAAATGAAAATAGAATGTAAGAGGTTAAGAATTCAAGAACATTTAATAAAAATCAACCTTTAATGTAATTTTGAGTTACACCAAAGATCAAAAATGGTTTCAAATAAATTCAGTGAGGAAAGAGAGTTTAAAAGTTTTTTTTTTAATTTTATTATTATTTTTTTAAAGATTTTATTTATTTATACATACAAGCTGGGGTACAGGCCAGAGGCATGGGGTGGTGAGAGGGTTCACCAGAGACAGAGTGGGGAGCAGCATAGGTAGATCAAAGGAAATACACTGCTGAGGGTAGCAGTGGGCGAGGCAGGAGAGGTCTGCCGCACCATGTGGAAACTCCCTGGCCGGGCGTCGAACTCGCATCGCTGCTGCCGACAGCTCCACAGCACAGCGCTTAACTGCTGTGCCACCAGGGAGGCCCTAAAATGTTTTTTTAAGCTTGAGATTAAGAGTCTAGCAATTTCATTTGAAAACACAGAACTCATTTTAAGATGTAAGAATTATATAAATGTGTTTGAGAAATGACTATATTTCATGCCTATTTCTCATTCTTTGTTTTATAACCTATGTTACAATATTTTAAAAATGCAAACAAGTCAACAGAAAAGGAGTAACATAAATTGTGCATACTGTCTAACTTGGAAAGTTTGCTTTTAATTGTATTTTAATATCAAGAGATTTTAAATTCCCAATTCAGCTTAAATACATAGAGGTTGATATTTAGAAACCTAAGGTAAAGATGAGAATAATTCATCTAACCTAGAACCTTTCCATTTTTATCTGTTATTAAATATATTTTAAAAAAAGCATTTTTAGATGTTCTCGCCTCACTTGTTTATTGCAGACCTAACTGACAACCATACCTAATATATCTAAAAAGATGTGGTTCATTGCTATGACCAAGCCAACTGATATGTCCCCAAATAGAGGACAACACTCTACCTCGTCAATGGATTAGAAATGTCATCCTAGAAAATGATTTGGAAGCCTTTTCTTCTGAGAACTATTGAATCTCAGCCTATCCACAAAATACTGAAGCATGCAAAAACCCTTGTATTCAAGGCAAACAGTCCTTAAAGTGGAAATTAGCAGTTAATATACACAGTGTATAATTTGTTTTCTA
This sequence comes from Scalopus aquaticus, assembly GCA_004024925.1. Classification (NCBI taxonomy): domain Eukaryota; kingdom Metazoa; phylum Chordata; class Mammalia; order Eulipotyphla; family Talpidae; genus Scalopus; species Scalopus aquaticus. The sequence continues at coordinate 34,040 of PVIJ01002696.1, read as the reverse complement.
AAGCTGGGTTTAATCTAGCCTAAGAAGTGTTTAACTCAGTCTTTTCCCTAAAATCTAGAATTCTTATTCTTTCTGTGATAAGATTCAGTTATAAACCAAAATTTTGGTAAAATGAAAATATTGGGCCTATTGCCTCTAGAACTTTACTTGGAGTTTTGTAATGCTCTGAATTCTACTCAATACCTCTTCAGCAAGTTTCTCTTCCATAGGCCTTGTGAGTAAAATATATATCCTTTTGTGGGTAATGCAGTTGTAAACAGAGAATGTTTGGGAGACAGTATGTCTAAATTCAAATCTTTCCTCATCTATTCGAGTTAAGGGACTTGTGAAAATTTTCTGTATGTTGGAGAGACCTCACTGCTAGTGGAAGTGTGAACTAGTGCATACAACGACTATGAGAAGCAGTTTGATATTATCTCATAAAATTGAGTATTTGCAATCTCTAAAATGATTTACGTGTATTCTGATGTATATACTGATGTATACTAACAGACATGTGCAATGATTTTCATACATTTCATCCATGTCCCACAAATGTGCCTTAAGATTTAAGAAGGGCAAATACTGAACATGTTTTTACTAAGCCTTCTCCCAACCTAAATATCCATGACAGACATCACTAATTGATGCTAACAGTCTTTCCTGCTGAGTCCAGGCTTAGCTTCACAATTCTTTTCAACCCGACAGGCAGCCACCAATAATCAATAGAATCTTGAGAAGATATTCTTGCTTTCCTGGCCTTAGGTGGGGGTTACATTGGGACTGAGTGTACCTGTTTCTTTTAAATGGTTTTGAATGTAGGTAATGATAATCAGATTTCCAAAGGCCTCTCTCCTTCCTTTTTGTCTATCATGTCATCCTGAAAGAGGCTTATTTCACTAACATGTGCTAGTCATATTTTCCCTTACACTTTTAAGAATAAATTACATACGGTTTTAGAATGAAAAACTATGTTCTCACCTCTTAAAAGTTTTAAACTTCTTGTCCAAATGTTCAGATTTATTTTGCCTTTGTAATTCTTATTGATCCATTACATAATGCAGCTATTTTCAACTGGCATTCAGTTGTTTTATGACATTTTCTTTTTAGATTATTGATACTACCTTTCTGCAAATTGCTTTGGCCTCTTTTTTATATGGCAATCAATTGCAAACAAGTCTAATAGAATACAGGGATAGGTTATACTGCATTAACATTTCATGGGTCTACACATGGATTCTCCAAATAGGAGGAAAAATTGCCAAATCTATAATTTCCTCCTTCCCGAATGTTGATATGTTATCCTTAATCACATCATATGTTACCATTCTTTCTAGCAAATAAGTTCAGAAGGAGAAGCACTGAGTCGCTGAGCAATAATTTTAAATTACTAGAGCAAGGGAAGAAGAAAAAGTATGGCTTCAGATATGTGAGAATTTTCAATGTTTCCTATGACTAATGGGTGTGGGTTTTAGATTTTGGATGTTAAGAGGCCCTGGTTAGTAAGATGTCTGAGGAACCGTGTAGGTGGCCAACTTAGTTAAAAGATATCTTCCTCCTTCTTCCTGAAGAAGGAAAGAAAACCCTCATAACTTTTGATTAACTCTGTCACTGAGACAAATTCCTCAACAAAATTTTCTTTCAGGTAAAAGAAGCAAACTTAATGCTTGTTAGACAAATTGAATTAAATTGAAGCTCTTGCAGGGAGAGGTCATCTATATATTGTCCCCAGAATAATTCATGGGCAACATATATTTCCAATAGAGTCTGGATTCAAACCTTAAATTGAATGAACTGATATGGTGAAAAAGATGCCAATTAGAAAGACCTTTTCTTTGAGAGGCCTGCATTTTGCTTGCAGGAACTTGTACTACGGTCCCCAACAAGGCTTCTTTATTTTTAAATTGGATGTAACCAGCCTGAGTCCAAAGTCCTGTAAAGGTGGTGCCCCCTGGAGGGGGTTGCTGATGAGAACGAATAGCCCCAGGGAAAAATGCTAAGTTTTGCAGGTTGAGGTGGAGATTCCGATGAGAAATAAAAGGGATGAAGGAGAAGGAGAGTAAGTTGCCATGATGTAGGAACAGAGGAATCAGTCGCTGTGATGTAGGAAGAGAAGCAGCCGCCAGAAAGTAGTTTTGAATTGAGCGTTTTTGGAATCTTCAATGACTTTGGGACCAGCAACTTTGGAGACTTTGCATGTAGCCGAGTGATGGAAACTGCTCTCAGTTTTGTTTTTACTGCAGCTGAAGGAAGAAGGCAGAGGCCCGAAGGGGGGCCTTCCTAAAATGTGTGAGTGGAGTCTGTTGGGCCGTCTGGCTGCTGTAGTTGCTGTTTGAAGGGTTGTTGGCCTGGTGTTGTGCTGGGGTACCATGGCAGCTGTGGGAGCATCACCAGTTGTGTTCTGTGTCGTCCTTGTGAGTTGGAACCTGGCCTATAGTCTGATTGTTGCATGTCTGCAGAAGCAGGAAGACACCATTTTGGAAACGTGGCCTATTGTTTGGAAGATGAGCTCCATGTCAGCAGTGGTGGAAAGAAGCCACCTTTGTTACTTTTCTGGGACTTAACGGAGTGGACATTGCTTTAAGTAAGGTAAATGAAATATATTGACTTCAGTAATTCTTTGTTTTTCCCTGTTTGTTAAATAAACCCCATTGTTATTGTTCCCTAAGTCTGAGTAGTCTTGCAATTGTGCGCGGATGTGCAGAACCAAGATAGTGACCGGTAAGCAATTTGGGCACTGCCTTTCGCCAAATTTTGAAGCCCCATTCTCCCCTTTTACCTGGCATCAATTTGACAATGAGATTTGCACACTTTGCAAAGTTCTCTGTTTGCTCTAAAAGCTGGGGAAAAGAGAAAAGCACACTCCATACCTAAGCTCGATTGCATAAGGTTCTAAGAATTGCAGAACTCCAGGACTCTGAAAGTTAAGGTTCCTTTACCAGTTTGAGATAGAAAAATATTTAAAGTGTTTGTGAAAACGAGTCTCTGTCATCCCTTTTTGCACAAGCTAGTATACCCACAACACTTAATTTTAGTAATACTGTAAAGGTACAAAGTGAATTTGGACTAGTGAGAAACTACAAGAGGAAGTGCTAATAGCTCAATTTTACAAGTGCTAAAATAGAGGTACATAAATTTAAATCACTATTCCAAAGTTACCACAATAGTATTGGTCACAACCTATTATATTATATGAGATCTATCTAATTTAATGTGCCACCTGTCAATTTTTTCTCCTCAATATTTCTCCATAATAGGTAGTTTTGCATGATGACTAATAGGATCCAACTTGCCATTCGAATGCTTGTTTCTTCCTTTCGCTAGCAGTATGATAAATGATATTGTCTTTGATATTCTGTTGCAATAGGATCCTCATCTATAAGATGGGACTAATACTATTACCTAATACAAAGAGTTGCTGGGAAGAATAAAAGGTGACTATAGGTAAAATACCTGGCATATAGTAAGACCCTCCACACATGTGAGATGGTATAAACTACTCCTGTATCTTCTTACGTGAAGAATTTCTTTTAGATTTATGTAACAATATTTTATGGTTCTTCTCAAAGTGGCGTACGGCTCCTGGGTCCTCTGCCTCCTGAACTTACGTGGGAGCTAAGTCATTATGGTCCACACATGTTTTAGCAAAATTAAATTAAGCAAGTATGAAGATTATTCCCAATTTCTTTCAAATACCAAACATAAACAAAGACATGCAAATACTTCTTGCTTGAAATACATATGATGAATTTTTGATGGTTAAGAATATCTACTTAAGTGGATGCATTTTGGAAACTATAAAGGATTATATATACATAAGGCATGATTATACTTTTTGCTGATGTGTTTTATGGCCTGGTTCTTTAGCATATACATATATATGAGATATATATGCAGGCAAATGCTTTACCACTGAGCTATACCTTCTTATATGTGGTAAGTATAAGATTAATCTCATATATATCATCTTCTTAACTGAACTATAAATTCATCAAATGTAGGGATTATGCTTATAGCTGCCATCCATTGGGGGAAACATCATAGTGAAGAGCTATTTTATGCACAAATTTAACAACCTGAGAACTAAGACTTCATTTCATATTTTGGTTTCACTGCATTTTTCACTGTGATTTTTAAGAAAGGTTTATATTTATTTATGCATACAAGCTTGGGTGCAGGCCAGAGGTGTGGGGCTGTGAGAGGGTTCACCAGAGGTAGAGTGGGGAGCAGAACAGGCAACCAAAATACACTGCCGGGGGGAGCAGCGGGCGAGGCAGGAAAGGTCTGCCGGAACATGTGGGAATCTCCTCAGCTGGGCACAGAACTTGCCCCCCAGCTGCCAACAGCTCCACAGTGCTGTGCTTAACCTGTTGGTGCCATGAGGGAGGCCCTCACCGTGTTATTAAGGCAAGTTGCTCTAGTTATGAAACTTCTCTGGGTCTCAATTTCCTTACCTATAAAATGGACATAACATCAAACTCAAGATTTCTGTAAAGATTTAACATGATGATAGGAGTCACTTAGAAAATATTAGCTTTCTTCTCTTTTTTAATTTTGTGAAACTTGGGGAAAAACACCTCAAAACTGCTTATTTGGATTTATTGCATCTGCATGTAATCTACTGTTTATTCACTGCATTCAAATGGCAATAACTTCTCAGCAAATGTTATAGTACTGAATTATTGCTGTTATGTTGAACCCATATTTAATGAATGACGGTAGAATTTACCATGTCGGTTTCACAGAAACTGAAGGGCTTTTTATATTCTAGGTGTAAAATCAAGGAAATGTGTCCCTTTAATAACATGTGATTATTAGCAAACCCAGACCCCAACTTGAGGTCTTCTTTGTAGATATTACAGGTGAGAGCTCCCGAGCCATTACAAATTCTATGAATCATCTGGTCAATTATTTTATTGATAATGCTAAATTAACCTGCATAATGAAGCATCTGTTCAGAATAAAAATAAGATTCTGATAGTGTCTGAACATTTGACCACCTCTCAATGTCTAGACAGAGGTAGTTAGGAAGCATTAACACACAGTAAGCCAAAACTTTCCTGAAATCTAATTCAGCAAATGTTATTTTCCCATGCTAGAATTCATTACTCAGTCTTTCCTTGCTGGTTTATAAATTTCCATTGATGCCTCTGACTCCATCTTTTTTTTTTCCCCCTGAAGTCACATCAATTCTGAATGGCTGGCATCGGCCTATTTATTTATTACCTAATTCTTGAGTTGGAACAGTGTTGACTGCAAAACCAGCTCCTTCCCTATTTTCTTTCATCCATATTTGAAATTCCTGATATTCAAAGGTCATCTTTCCATCAGAATTTTGATTTCCTCTCTATCAGAACACCCTCATGGTGCTGGTGGTGCTGGTGTGGGCGGGGAAAGAGCTCTGTCAATGATAGAAGACTAAGACTCATAGTTGATGGTGTGAGTTTGACATTACAAAAAACTTTATGAAGCTTTCCCATTATTTTCTGCGCCTCAGCCAGTGTTCCTCAAATACCACTTGATTCAACAGAGGTTTCTCAGGGACAGAGTTTGCATGTGTATTTTATTCATCTGTGCATAACAGGGCCTACCACATGTTAGGTGTGTGATGAATGATTGTTGAAGGAACAGGGTCTAAAAACAAAAGAGAGCAGAGGCTTGAATGGATTGTTTATTCCATTTTCAATTATTTTTGTTCCTTTGCACTTTTGTCTACCCAGAAGAGAATTTGAAAATGTATATAAAGGAGATGAAAGAGAGGGCACAGAAAAATTATTTTTGAACTTATGGTTTGAGGGTTGGAGCCCGTTCTGCAGATAGTATGGCAAGTTGAAATAACTCAGGGGCACCCATAGGCAAGGAGACTTTTCATGGGATGCTAACGGGAACTCTACGCAGCTGCTTCCTATTGAGGTAGACTTCACAAGATTTTTAGCCCTCAAAATTCTGTGAGTGTATTCTAATGTATAACAGAATATGAATCCCCACTTGTGATCTTTCCCCCTCTTTGTATATCTGGATCTTCCCCATAGTTCTCTGGACCTCCTTGTCTTGCTAAATAGTTTATACCTAGGACAATAGATGAGTTTCTCTAAGAATGCTTTCTTGGCACTCATAATGTAACATATATTTGAAAAAATAAAAAATTTTCTTTCTCTAAGATTCAGTAGTATGCAAAGATATAGAGAACATGGTTGATGTTTTCAAGGTGTTTATGGGATACTAACCTTATTAATTTTCACTTGTTTAATTTACTTAAATCCACAGATATGAATCCCATAATATAAACATTATGTCCTACATACCTCTCAGCTTCAAAGTATTGCATGGAGAAAGATGAGACTTCCAGCCAACTGAAGAATTTCCTCTAAAAGTCGCTTTCCTGGGGTAATTTTAATAAGAAGCATCTTTGTGACATACTTTCATCATCTATGTAAAGAAAGCAATAATAATCTCAGTCAATGAATGTGGGTCTGCTAATCCTAAGCGGTTTAACTGGCCACCATTTAGTTATCTGTAACTCTGCATTCCTACCCAAGGTCAGAACTGCCTGGTCAATCAGCTATAGGAGCCCAACCCTAAAGCAGATCCCTTTGGGAAGGATATGCATCAAGAGGTATGACCGGAATGCCTGGGGGCTGAGGACCGATGAATAAACTTACTCCTGACTCATGTATCACGAGGTATGACCAGGTACGCCCGGGGAACTGAGGACCGATGTATGACAAAGGACCCCAGAAGCCGATCAATGGAACTCCTTATTGATAAGACTGAAACCTTAGCTGGGGAATCTAAGGTTTGCCCTCAATTATACTATTGAGTCATCAAGCAAAGAAGAAATGCCTGGAGAGCAGACCCACACGCCCTAATGCTATAGGTAATAGGATACACCTTTCTCTCTCTTCCCCTTTTTCTCTTTATCTCCTTTTCCCCTACAACTACTGATGTGATTATTTTATCAATAAAAGGACCAGGATTTCGCTCATTGAGCAGCATCCTGCATCATGTAGCCTGCTCCACGATGCCTGTGTATCAGTGTGGTGTTGCACCTGACGCAACAAATGAACATTAGTTGAATGGATGAGTATTGCATGAATGAGAAAGAAATTTCATGTATCTGTGACTCGCCTATGCTTTTGTTCTGGGTAGTGGACAGCAAGGTGTGGTGATAGTTCATCCTCTGAGACAGAGATGTAGGCCGTGTCTTGGTGATGTTACTCATTCTGTGAGGGTGGTAGGCACTTTTTGGCTTCCACCAAAAGCATCTATTACTCAGAGCCCTAATTTCCCTGCATCGTTCTGTTCTCAGATGTGATTTTGGTTGATTAATCTCAGGCATCAGCATGGGAGTGTTGGGAAGATTAATTGAGTTAGTATATTCAAAGCACCTGTCTGGCACTGAATAAGTGTTGTTGTTACATTAACCTCTATTTTCTTTGTTGATGAATAATATTTGCAATAATACAAATCATTGAAATAAATGACATTCTGCTATTTTATCTTAAATTCCACAACCTCCCTTTTCATTGATGAGCTCATTCAACTAACTAGCCAATTTGCTTTTATGATGCAGATGGTACATATACTACATTAGTTACCATAGGGGACAGAGGCAAAAGAATCATAGTTTATGTTTTCATAGAATTCAGAAAACACTTGTCTTATTCAGTATTTTCACTCCCTTCGTGGGTCTGAAGCCAAAATTATCATACTTGGTGCAGTGAATAAAATGTGGATCGTTATAGTGGGAAAATACCCATTTTTGTCCAGTCATGATTTAACTGGGTATTATTAGAAGATTTGACAAGTATCCCTTAGGTTTTCCCCTCTATTCTGGTGTCTAGTAGACAGGGACGTAAGAGAGTATAGATTCTATGGATTCAGCTGTTGAGCGGTTCTTTTAAGTTGGAGGCATATAAGGACCACATTTTGTGATAGAAGTGAAAACAGTGTGATTTTGTGCTCCTTATCTGCCTCCACTTAAAAGGACCACTTGAGCATCTGAATCCATTTAAGATCCCTAATTGTAGCTGCATATTTAAAGGGGCAGATTTTTAGACTCATTGAATCTTACAAGTGAAGCTTCTGTCTATTTTTATACCCTAGTTATTTACCTCTCCCTTCCTGTATTGCTCTGTGTAATTTATTGGGAGAAAAAAAACAGGTAAAACAATTGCCCCATGACCTTTCTGTAATATATTAAAATTATAAATGAGGTTGAACATAGAAAGCTTGGAGAATCTTCAAGTTCTGTGACCATGGGGATAAATACTATGGATATTTCTTTCTTCTGCTTGAAGGAATCATGGCTCAACCTGTATTTGTGGCAAGATTCTCCCCAGCCCCCTACACCCAGTTCAAATATCATGTTCCCATCATCTCTGCACTCCCTGCAGTGAGTATTTCCACTGGAGCTGTAATTATATATTTCATTCTTTTTGCTCTATTTCCATCCCAATATTATCTATTAGTTCAGATTTGTTGCCAAGCTGTGAGTTCCTGAAAGGTAGATTTGGAGACTAAGTACTTATTGTAATTGTAGATATTGTGCATAGTAAGTTGACTATTTCAAAGTAGAGTCTCAGTACGTATTTGTGGGATGATTGAAAGAATATCCCCAATTCTATGACCTTCATAGATTTCAAACTTACATGGAAATTAGATGTGTGTTTACAGGTGTGGGGATGTTAAAGAGTTAGGTTATGGAGACTGGAATTAGTGTTCAGTAAATGGGCTCAATCCAGCTAATCTTTCTGGGGAAATCTGTGACACTATTCCTAAGTATAGGGCCGTGGATATGTAGTGATCCAAACCAAAGTGAAGATCTAAGATTTGTATGTATTTTGCTATAACACAAACTTTATTACTGTATAAAATGTTCTCTTTAATGTTTATTTAACTTTTGATTTTGTTAACTATTCTTTGCATTTCCATTTAGACACTAATTGAAAAACTCAATAATCTTCATAAACACCTAGTAACAGAAACTGTGGATTGGGTACCCATGAACCTCCTTTCCCTCTTCTTTCTCTACTTTAGCGAGCAGGAAGCTGAAACATCTTCCCAGATCTTCCCACAGTTACTGTTGGCCATAGCACACATTCCTCACTGAGCAGAAGGCAAACATCTCTTCCCAAGGTGAAATTGCCTGTTTGGAACATAGACATGATGCCTTGAGAAGCAACAGCCATCTGACATCGTGAAGACTAATCCACAATCAGGGATGACAGGGAAGGAGAGTCCTGGAAGATGCTACTGAACCATCCCATCAGGACGGATCTTCTTAGGATGTTGCTCAGCTCATAGGCTTCTTACTGTTCTAAGCCACTGCAGTAGAGCTCTCTGCTCCTCTCAGCCAATACAACACAACTAATAGAACATGTTGAAATAGGATAGGCTGGTTTGTGCTGCAGTAATTTGTTCATTTCTGCGGCTTAACACTTACATGGAGTTTATTTCTTGCTCATAGTGTGGCTACTGTGGTTTTATATGATTCTCCAGGGAGCTGATACACATGTGTCAGCCCTGCATTCCAGGCTGCTGAACTCTCATGGCAATTCCATATCAACATATGCCCCTTTATCCCTGCAACAGGGAGAAGACATGGAGTAGGAAGTTTGATCAAGCATGATTAAATACTTTGGCCAGAAGTGACATTCTGTGGCCAGCACACTTCCATTGGCTACTCCAAATCATCTGGCCTAAGTAGTCCCAAGAGTGTAGAAAACAAAGTCCTTCACGATGGCAAGAGGAGTCTGGGGATCTTGGTGAGCAGCAGTTATATCTACATAATCATCAGATAACTTCATCGTCAGTTGAAAACTAGAGGAACAATGCTGTTGAAAAAATGACCATGCAAAGCTGTTTAGATGATTGGATAAGATAAAGAGCAAAACCTTCCTGTTCTAATGAATAATATCAGCTTCACCTTTTTGATGTGGTGTTGGATGAGAGCAGAGCTGTGTTCTAACAGGCATGGAAATAGGTGTGAGGCACAATGAGTTACAAAACACATGAATGTGGAGACAATGTCATTCACCCACTGGTGATTTTCCCTAAGTTCTCTGATATTTCTGCAACAAACTGTGAATCTGCTGTGATTATAAAAATGAAATAGGGACAAAGGCTGCGGGTCTGTAGTTGCTCCAGATGCCTCCCAGCAGGTCCTCTTGTACCTTGTTTTCTCATCATTGTAGCTCCAGTGAAATGATTTTATTTTTATTTTTTGGGAAGATTTTTTTTTTTTTTTTTGCATACAAGCTGGGGTACCGGCCAGAGGGGTGGGGCGGTAAGAGGGTTCATCAGAGACAGTGGGGAGCAGCACAGGCACATCGACTGAAGTACACTGCTGAGGGGAGCTGCGGGTGAGGCAGGCGAGGTCTGCTGCGCCATGTGGGAATCTCCCCTGCTGGGTGTCGAACTCATGTCGCTGGTGCTGACAGCTCCACAGCACAGCGATTAATCGCTGCGCCACCAGGGATGCCCCAGTGAAATGATTTTAAAAAGTCTCTGGGAGTTTGGTAAATAGATTTGAGTTGAGCGTGATTCAGAACACCAGGCTTTCGTGTGGATTCAATGAAGAAGTTGTTGGCACACTGGAGGGAGAATGGGGCAAGCTGTGGAAATATCAGCCAAGAAAACATGCATTTCATAAATAGTATTCTATTGGGTCGTCATGGCCTTTCAGTGGGTGTAATGAGGATGGGAGGCAGTGAGTGGGGGAAGGACCTGCTTCCAGGGCTGGGTTTGTTGCCAGCTGTGATGCTTTGCACCTTAATGATCTTTGAAATCAGACATTTGAAGCTTTGAGTCTAGCCTTGACATTTTCTAGTTGGTGGACTTAGTCGCCTCTTCTTAAACTTCAGTGTCCTGTCTGGGCAATGGAGATAACACCACCTCACTCACAAGACTTCAGGGAGGACAGACAGCCGTAAGGATTCCTCGTGAATTTGCTCTTTCGCTGTCTCCTGCTACCCATGGGGTTCTCCTTTCTCAGTAGAAGGCAAATCATTGTAAGATGGTTTAGATTTTTCAGGATCAGAATAATTCTCTTAAAATTCTTCTCTAAAAGTTCTTCTTGAAAAATTTTATACTTCATGAAAATATAGAAAACTAAAAGGAAAAATTCTAGTACCTTTCTTTTGGAAGTCCTTAGAAAACTGTGAGCAAATTTAACATTTGACTTAGTTTTTATTTTTCATGGGAGAGTCCAACTCCAGGGTTAGAATGCAGAGATATTTTGATTAACTCTGGACTTTATCTACCTGGGGCTTGGCTCAGTGGTGGTATGGAAAGGCTGTGAATTCTGGACAGAGAGACTAGGGAGTTGCAGTTGAGAAGCTGTTGGCTGGGCAGGGTGGGTACCTGCACGAGTGATGCTTGGAGGCCTCAGATGGTATTGTGATATGATGGCTTCAGACTACGCCCAAAAGGAGTAGCATGCATTAACTGAGGTAGGTTAGGTTTAGGATATGACCTTGAAGAAGGTAAGGGTGCATTGAGAAAGAAGAGTTGGAGGGTGAGACAGGATGACAGTATGGCTAACAAGCACTGTGTTATAGCATGATCATGTGCTAGTGATAGTAAACATTGCTAGTGCTTACACTGGTCAACAGTGAGATAGTTACTGACTTAAAAAGGCCCTAATCTGTAGTATCTTGGTGTGCTGAACATGAATATAATGCTGAAAATTTTTTATTAGCTCTTGTTTTGAAGATATTTCATAGAATTCATTTTATATGTTTTACCGTGTAAATTTATCCAGTAGGACTGCAACAACATCCTAAATCAGCCTACAATGATGCAATATTGCTTCACATTGCATAATACCATCATGCACACATCATCCAGAGTTGATTGCATCATTTTCTGATGCAATGCAATACTACTGCCAGGCCGCTGCTGAAGTAAGCTGACGTCAGCAGTACACTATAGAAAGCCCTGTTGGAAAGGTTGAGCATTCAAAATATTTCAGGCTTTGTGCGAGACAGTTTAAGATACTGTTCCATAGACCTGTTATTATTTGATCCATTTAGGCACAATACAGAACAGTAATGCCTCAAAAGTGCGTTAATAGCATGGGCAATTTCTGCTCTGTTTGTGGGGCAGTGACATTTGCCAACCAGAAGAAAAGGATCACATCTCAAGTGAAGAAGGCTTATCATCCTTATTTTGGATGCAAGGTTGGTGACCAAGACAAGCCCTGTGCCCTGCATAAAATGCTGTGCTACATGTACAACACAGCTTTCATAGTGGTTAAATGGCAAAAGACCATCCATGCCCAATGGTCCATGGGGACCATTTGCAGTCCCCATGGTGTGGAGAGAGCCAAGCAACCACATAAAAGACTGTTCCTTCTGCTTGGTTCCTCCTCTTTCCGGTGGAATAACGAAGCAAAAGAAGTCGAGAAATTCCGCCTGCATTGAGACCAGTTCCACATGGTGAGGGACTTCCTATTCCAGAACCTCCAGCAGAATATTCTCTTGATTCATCTGATGAGGACAAGGGTGAGCCGACCTCTTCTTCTCCTGTTCCATCAGCATGCAGTGATCCAGATTTTCACTGTGGTGCATTATCAACCCCACACAGACTAACACAGGAAGAACTCAGTGACCTGGTTAGTGATTTGGACTTATCTAAGAACAAGGCAGAATAGCTAGGGTCAAGACTCCAACGGTGGAATCTTCTAGAAGAAGATGTCACAATTACTTTCTATCGAAAGAGCCTTTCTTCAGAAAGGAAAGTACTCTGGTATCTATTCCGATTTTGAGGGCCTCATGAATCCCTTAGAAATCACTTATAACCCACAAGAATGGAGACTATTTCTAGACTCTTTGAAACTGAGTCTTAAGGCTGTGCTTTTGCACAATGGAAACTGTCTTCCATCTATTCTATTCCTGCACAGCTGTACAAAAGAAAAGCGAAGAAATCTAAGAAGTAGTCTGTGACTTGATATTTTACGGGTATTAACCGTAGGCCTATTGCTATTGGCAAGCATTTTGTGATGTAAACATCAGTTTATTGCAGATTACAAAAAAAACCCGGAGCCAAAATTAGAATTTGACTGTCATATTCGTGTTGAGCACATACACATTGATAGGAAATGACTACTTTTTATTTCAGTAACATGACTTTTGTAAAAAATTGTTGACCAGTGTTATTTTGGACTTACTACGGGGTAGGTGCCTTTATAATTGCTGTCTCATTTAATCTTCAAAACAATCTTGACAGTTTTTGTCATCCCCACTTTATAGGCAAAGGAACTGCAATTTCAAATTTTGAGGAACTTCCCTAAGAAGGCAACTAACTGGTTTGGTCACAATTTCAACTCAGCTCTGCTTGATTATGAATCATTTCTTCCCTCACCTAGCTAACCTGTTAACATATTAATGATATTGCAAGGACTCTTTAGTTTCTCAAAGAAGTTGCAGAGATCAGACATGAGGCAACTAAAGAAGGAAGCTGGAACAGTTAAGGGAGAGCATAGATATTACAGAATTTAACTGAATTTTATCAGGAAGGTAAAATTACTCTGGTTTCACCCACCAGCATGGAGGCACATCAGCTCTTCCCTGGTCCTGTCTCTGGTCCTCCTGTCCAGTCCTCTCATTGACCCTGATGTCACCCTACCCTCAGTTTACACTGTGAAGATTCTCTTCTCTTAGTTGCCTATAAATGTGATTTTAAAATGATGGGTGCTGAGATCAGGAGTTAACGATATTTGAGATATCTGATATCAAATCTGGCCGCTTCCCTTCTCTTCAGAATATAGGGTGCTGAGGGAAAATAGCTGTCAAAACTTAAAGTTAGTACCTACTCAATTAATGCCAATGCAATCTCATCAGACAAAATTTCAGCCACCAAAAGGAATTTCAAAATACTCCAATCTTTGATATATGTTCTTATTTTTAAGTATCATAATTCTAAGAATCCCACTCAATTTTAAGTCCATCCAGTGTCCGGTCCCATTCACTGCCTTCATATGTTGCAGTTGTTCCCATCGTTCCCATATCTTTCCCTGTGAAACTCCCTGAGATTTCTCTTCTAGCCTGTCTACATACTCTTATCCTTTTCTTAACTATTTTTCTGATCACAATGCACCTCCTCTGATGGAGAGGACCTCCAAAATTAAGATGGTTAAGGTTGAATCCTCATTAGAAGACTATACTAGGCAGAAATATGGAAAATCTCTCACACTAATAACTTTTGTCCCGTAACGGTGCTTTTATTGACCACCAACTCTTGAAGTGGGCGTGAGTGTGGCAGGGCAGCTGCTTTCACAGCTGGCCTAGAAAGCACTAGTGGCACTAGTTTGTTATCTTTGACATGTAGGCCATCACTTTCTGATTATCCAGAGTCATGAAAGGCTATACGTTTAAATTTGATTTTGCACTGGACAACACACTTAATGTAGGCAAACTCTCTAATGTAGCTCTTAATTATGCTCAAATATTCACTGAGGGACATGTTTGGCCTCTAGAAGTAATTCATACTCAGTAGTCCAGAAAGAAGAACCCCTAGCAGGATAAATGAAAGTGTCTTTCTCTTATACAAAACCAAATGTATTATTGCTTCAAGTCAAATACCTACAGTTCATAATTACATCTCACATGGTTCCTTAGTCCTAGCATCACTGCAGTCTTATTCAGTGCAAAAGGCAAATGTTTATTAATTTGAGGCCAGATGGAAAGCTTGATAGATTTGACTATTATGTCAAGAGAGCACTGTTTGAGAAATATAATTGGTGCTTAGCAAATTGAAAGCATACTTTTGATTGCAATAACTTCTTGCTCAGGTTCAATGCAACATTTCCTGAACTATATTCAAGTTGCTAAAGTTATGAGTCAGCTAAACATTTTAAGGTAAGAATTGTAGATAATCCTAGAGCTATGCATACAATTTTAAAAAGTGATGTGATAGCTATAATTTTTAAGAGAGCTTGCTTGTAGGAAGCAAGAATTATACTCTTGGAGTGGAAAGTAAGTCTGATTTAATTATTTTTCCCATCTGTATAAAAAAGGGATACACAAAAACTAGCCCAGAGTTAAGAGGTTACATAAGATAGCAGGTTTTATACATGGCTGAGAGGAGTGATCCACGTATGTGTCCATTTTTTATATAATAAGCTGCAGCAATAGTGACAGTAGTAAAGGATACCACAAGTGACTAAAATGTCAGAGTAATCAGAAACCTCACTTTGACCAGCAACTCAATAGTTTCCCCTAAAACCTTTTATCTTCATACCTGATATTTAAGTAAAAAGGAGAAATCTGTTTCATATATGAGGGCAACTAGTTATAATTCATGTCCTCTATTCATTTCCTCCCATTTTCCTTTAGTAGTAGTACCTCTCTGAATTTGACTGGGTTCAACATTGGTCATGTAAAGACTATTCCTGAGGCTCTTTTATTATAAAATAGGGCCATCTGAATGAGTTCTGGCAAATAGGATGTTAGCAAATGTAATCTATATAAATTCTACCAAATGCCCAGTTTGCTTCACTTCTTGCCTCTCTCCTGCATGCTGAATACAGAGATGATGAGGCTGGAACACCAAAGTTGAAAGCATAACAAGAGACAAAGAAATGGAAAGAAATTCCCTGATCACAAATTGGAAGAAACAACATTGTCAAAAATGGCCATCCTTGTCAAAACAATATACAGATTTAAAGCAATCCCTAACAAAGTTTTAATGGTGTTGTTCAAAGAAATAGAGCAAACATTATGGAAATTCTTATGGAGCCACAAAAGTTCCTACATAGCCAAAGCAATACTGGCAATAAAAGAGGAAGAATTGAGGTATCACATTTTCAGATTTCAAACTATAATACAAAGCTATAGTAATCAAAACTGTACAGTACTGGAACAACACACACACACACACACACACACACACACACACACACACACACACAAATGGAATAGAATTTAAAGACCAGAAATAAACTCACATCTTTATGGACAGCTAATCTATTACAAAAGTGTCAAGAGTATACACTGGTGCAAGGAAAGCCTCTTCAATAAGTGGTGTTGGGAAAATTGGACAGCTGCAATAAGAAGAATAAAAATAAACCACTTTTTCACACCATACTCAAAAATCAACACAAAATATAAAAGACTTGTATGTAAGATCTGAAGTAATAAAATATACAGGAGGAAACACAGGAAAAATACTCAGTGACATGGGCTTCATATATGTCTTTGTGTATTGGTCTCTAGCAGTGAGGAAAACAAAAGAGAATATAAGACTATTGGAAGTACATCAACCTACAAATCTTCTATACAGTGAAAGAAACTATCACTAAAATATAAAGAAATACATTCACTGAATGGAGGTTTCTCAAAATATTAAAATTGGATCTACCAGATGAGGCATCAATTCCACCCCCAGATATCTATCCAAAGAATGTAAAAACACTAATTTGATGGGATACATTCACCCCTATGCTCGTTGCAGCATTATTTATATAGCCAAGTTGTGGAAGCAACTTAAATATCCAAAAACACATGAAGATGTGGTATGTATACTACTTGGCTATAAAAAAAAAGATACTCTTGTGCCATTTATACAACATGGATAAAACTGGAGGGGATTATGTTAAGAGAAATTGGTCAGAAGGAGAAAGAAAAATGTCAGATGGTGTCGCTTATTTTTGGAATACAGAGAAACAAAGTTTCAGATAAAGCCAAACCAACAATAAACCCTAGAAACACAACTGTAGAACTGAAGTCACCACAGGGGAAAAGGGGGGGAGAGGATAAAGTGGGGAGAAAGCGCAGTAGACCATGGTGGTGGACTATGGGTGTTTCGATGATGGCTGTGGTGTGGTAACAACACTTGCAGGGGGAGATCCTGTACCTCTAAGTCATATGTAGCACTGTAAACCAATGTCACCTCAAACAAATAAATAAATAAACCGAGAGGCAAAGGTCAATATTTTAAATTATCATTAGGGAATTAATTTTAGTACAAATTGTTAATGGAAAATAGGAAATTATCTTAATTTAATTTTTTTATTGCGGCAACGTTGGTTTATGACATGTTTTAGAGGGAAAATTGCCTTAACTCTAATATAAGGAGAATATCATACATAGACTTTGAAATGTCATATGAAGGACTATAATTGTTTTAAGATTATATGCCCAAAGGATATTTCTTTATTATGAGAAAACAGGAGACCAATTTTTCTGCAGTACTTCCTCTAGCATCTCTGGATATTTGGTCTTTCCTGTTTTCTTTGATATGTTTTATTTTTCCATACATATCTTCAATGATTGTAAAAGCACTTTTAGAATTACCAAAAATTTTATGTAAATAATCAATGTACAATAACTTCTATGAGGGCCCTTTGCTTCTATTTATTCAAATGATAACCCCAGAAAGTGGGAATGTGGACCTGATATCACGTACAACCTTCCCGCTGCGCCCTGTTCAGGTGAGGATGTTAACTGGGGCATGGTAAAGCTGACTTCCCTGCTCTTCTATCCGGATGGCAGACACGATTGAGCCATTGAGCAATGGTGACTGACCAAATGGTCCAGTTCATTTTTGACTTCATCTTATGACTTCCTCCTCCCACCTCTGTAGATATCAAAATTTGGAAGTGCTGTTCTATGCACTGATTCTGATTGCCATAATTACTAGAATCGTAGATTACTCTGAGTTTTGAGTCTTGAAGTTATTTTTGAGGGTATAAATAAGTGTCAAAGCTCAGATTATTCTGATGGTATGAGTTAGAGGAATCATCAGATCATCATCAGAAGCAGAGCCTCTGGGGTGGAGAGAGCTACTCTAGCCACTATCTTCTGCTTCAGAAGGATCATGAATCTTGCAACATCACTGGGATACTGTGCTAGATGATTCTGAAAGGCAAGTTGTGTATCAATCATCAGACTGATTGCATCGAGCTGAAATAAAAATAACACTTTGTTTAAAACATTTTTACTCCAGTATTTTCTGTTGATTAGGAGATGTAAATAATCAGTTTGATAGAAATTTCTTCAAATTCCCATAATGTGGTTTTATTATGGAAAATTCAGCCTTCAATGAGTAGACAACTTCGCTGAAATAAAAATACTTTCTTTACTCTCTTAGTCCTTCCCTTAATTCATTTCACTGTTTCTTTTTAGGTTTGGATTTGAGATGGACCTTCCCATTACTTGGGGAAATTACATTCATTCTGCAAGGGAAAGATCTTCATTATTTTCATGCTTCTCAGTTCTTGGAGAGGAATAAGAGATGTTCCTTCTTGATCCTGCAGGACTTGGCAAATGATGCTGAGATGTGTCTCACTTTGTCTTTTTTTCACTAACCCATAAACAAAACTGTGTCACACTTCGTTTTATATCTCCATGCTCAACTCTAAAATAGGGGGTATTGTATAAAAGGCTTGGGTCAAGCTCAAACTGGTCCTTCAAGGAGTATTTTTTTGGTGATGTCACACTTATCAAAAAAAATTAGACTGTTATTTCACTTACGGGAAAACACTAAGAAATGAAAGAAGAAAACTATCCAAGAGTTCTGCATTTTGCATTCTATTCTCTTGATTATGAACTGAAATTCCCTCTAGATATTTGATTAAGAACTGGAAATAGCTAACAGGAAGCCAGAGATTCAATGATTACATTGAATCAAACACATATTAAGGTTTAAAACTATATCAGCTTTTTTGTTAGATTTATTATCCACTTTATCAATAAGATTTCAAAGGTATTGTGATCTCTTTGGTGACCCTTAAATCTGAGCTTTTGACATAGAATTTCTCGTCATAGAATTTCTCTTCTTGGGACTGACTGACTGGTGGTGGATGTAACTGACATTTGGTGGTGGATGTGGTGAGAAAATGTACTCCTGGATCCTATACAGTGTTGCAAAGGAATGTTACTTCAATTAAAGAAAAAAAGAAGAGGCAGACTTGTAAGACATGTTCTCCTAATAGTTTCTCTTGCAGAAAACTTTTTGTCCCGTATTGGGGCATCACAATTCCCTTAGGGAGACTGAAGCACATCCATGTAGTTATTTCCTCCCTCTATGAGTGGGAATAAATACAAAAATATTCTGACAGCTATTTATTACTTGTCTATAAAATAATGCATTACTAGGGAATTACATGCATATAATTGGTTATGATTTTAGAGTTTTGTATTTCTATTAGGTTCTACAAAACAAAATAAATTGGAAAGCTTTTTAGAAAAAAAATCTAGGTATGTATTGTTTATCAGTTAAAAGAATTTTGTGGTATGGTTAAATTATGAGAAGAGATTGAGGTTAGCGACTATGTCTACAAAATTTATCTTAGCCAGGCAGGCTGCTGACAGTCTAGAAATTGGATAGCACAGACATTTAAAGAATCAGCACTAGGTAAGAGAGAGCATAAAAAGCTGCAGTGAGTTTAACAATACAAGGCATTGTGCTATTCTCTCCCAATAAGTTACAGGAGAATACTGTTTTGAAGGAGAAGCTAGGGAGTGTTGTAAAAAGGGCAGTTCTTGAAGAGTGAGGTTATTTCATATAACTATTGCTTGTGTTGTCAAATAGATCCTCTGTCTGATTAGGTATGTTTTAGTGCTGAATAAAAATCATATTCTATAACTGTAGGACTGAGAGAATGGAAAGAGGATATAAAGGGAGACGATGCCATTTTCTGTCGACGGGGGCAGAAGTCAGATTCCTTTCGAAGAAACAATCAAAGAAGACAGAGAAAGCAGGGATCCTGCGTGGGAGCAAAACTCATTCTTCTGTGCACATATCAGAGAAATGATAAACTAATCACATGAGTTTAAAAGATAATAAAAGGATTTTACCTAGGAAATCACTGTATTTGTGGCAAATGGTTTTTCATTTTCTTGGAATTTCCAAATAATTTGTTTCCATCATAATATATGTGCATGTAAAATTTCCTTCTTTGTATAAAGTTTATTGTGAACTACAGCAAGATGATCCCGTGGCTGAATGCTGATCATCTCCCTAGCAAACAGAACTGAATCGAAGGAACTGGCAGATTGCTTATTCCAAGTATCCCTGTTTGCTGTAATTTTGGGTTGAGAGCATATTTCTTATCTTAAAGTATCTGGAAGCTAGTGGCCAATTTACCCAGAGTTGATTTGATCCAAAGGGATATTTACTAATGTTAGTCCCAACCCAAGGGCATTTTTCAGATTATTAACAGACACTTGTACAGTGTCCTGGTATAGGCTCTAGGATATAGCAAAAGACATGACAGACAACTATTTGTCCTTGTGGATCTTGTCTTTATCCACTCATTGACATCCTAAGTATTTAGGGAAACAAGAAGACGTTAGAGGTGACTTGTGATCTGGAGTTAAAATACTTGAAATAATGAAATACTGCTAAGCTATAAAAATAAAGATAAAATCTTGCTGTTTATGAAAATATAGAGGCGACTAGAGGGGATTATATTGAATGAAACAAGTCAAAGAGAGAAAAACCAATACCAGATATTTCACTCATGTGTGGAATATAAAAATTAAGGCAAAAGATTTAAAGAGCAAAGTCAAACAAACAAATAAAAGCCCTTCAAATCTGACTAGAGAACTAAGACCACCAAAAAGGTGGGGCAAGAAGGGGAGCAGCCCCAATGGTCTATGGCAGAGTATCAGTGGGATTTGCAGGTAGACTTGGTTTGATATCCTATATTTGTAGAGACGTGAGCCTATATCCTTAAGACATATAAAATTCTGTAAATCAACATTACTTTATTTTTAAAAAGAGATTTATTTTTATTTACCCATACAAGAACTGGGGTGTAGGCTAGAGATGCGGGGGTGGAGTGGGTGGAGAGAGGATTCACCAGAGAGAGTGGGGAACAGAACAGACAGATCTATTGAAATACACTGCTGTGGGGAGCTGCAGGTGAGGCAGGAGAGGTCTGCTGCGCCATGTGGGTTAGCTGCTCGGCCAGGAATAGAACTCATGCAGCAGTGGCTGGTGATAGCTTGATAGCTCTGACATTTTAACCCCTATAACACCAGAGAGGCCCAAATCAACATTACATTAATAAATATCATTTTGCAAACTGATCTTGGTTTTGTATAAAATGGATCATCAGCTCTATCTGGAGTAATATCAATTGCTGTGGCAGAAGGAAAAGAGGACATAGGGAAGCTGATAGTGACTCTTGAAGTTTCCAGTGAAAGACTCATAACTCAAAGAATCACATCTGAGTTCACTAGAGTGAGACCACAGGGGAGGGTAGTCCCTATTGGTTAGTTAGTCAGACATGTTCCTTCTGAATATCCTTACCCATTTATGTCTGTTGCATTAATCTGTTACTGTCCAAGATCAATGGGCCCAAGTAATATGTCTTGATTACATTTATGGTCAATAAAAAGATAATTTGATACACTGCAGTGGACCAGGATGATGTTTTGCCCATAGTTGAGATGATGTAGTCTCCTTCAGAATGCATTTTATGAATGGAGCAGGAATATAGTTGAGGCATGAGAATGAATGTGAACTGCTATCAACCTATGCTCTAAGAAGTTTTTATGACCCTCCCTGATGGTATTCAAAATAATGTATTTCCTGTTCATGGGGTGGAGATCAGATTCCTTCCATAGGAACAATGGGAGGAGACAGAGAAGGCAGGGAACCTGAATGCCACACCAGTGCCAAATGCCACGGTGGCCTATGCCAGCTGCACAGCAGTAAGAATTAGGGCTACCACACGGTGATGCTGATGAAAGTCTGTGATCATCTGTCATGATCTCCTGGACTTATGCAGGGGCTACGCTTTGTGCTCTTAAAATTCTGAAGGTGGGGCCTCCCTGGTGGCGCAGCGGTTAAGCGCTGCGCTGTGGAGCTGTCGGCAGTGGCGACACAAGTTCGATGCCCGGCCGGGGAGAATCCCACATGGCGCGGCAGACCTCTCCTGCCTCGCCTGCTGCTCCCCTCAGCAGTGTGTTTCTGATCTGCCTGTTCTGCTCCCCGCTCTGTCTCTGGTGAACCCTCTAGCCGCCCACGCCTCTGGCCTGTGCCCCAGCTTGTATGTATAAATTAAAAAAAAAAATAGATCTTTAAAAAAAAATTCTGAAGGTGATATTAATCTCTGAAATTCTGCCTGCTAGAACTTGGTATTGCTTTTGACTTACTGTTTTGGCTGGAGGAAGAGAACTAGTTGAAAGGGTTTGGCCATTGACATCACAATGAATTCATTCTCAGGGACCTACTCGGAGAGTTATACAGTGACTATGAATATCCTTCCCAGTTGTGCACTCAGGGGCTAGGGAAAAGATAACTGGGTGAGTCCTTGCAACTACTGGGCCTATTGTGCTTTGGGCATGGGCTAAGACTCTATTTATAGTCTCCCTCTGCCTTTCTCCATTTTAACAGATGGGTGATGATGGCATTTTCATTCTCTTTGGGTCACATGTATCCAGCAGTTCTTAAAAGAATTAGTTTCCCCAGTTTGTTTCATCTAGTAAGTGGCTGCATATTGCTTTGGAGAAAGAGCCTAATCAAATATACTTTTCTGGTGTTGCAGGGTCCTTCGTTAAAGAGTTCCAAATTATCCTTTAATTGATTACTTGGAAAAAACAGTCCCAGGT
This sequence comes from Scalopus aquaticus, assembly GCA_004024925.1. Lineage (NCBI taxonomy): Eukaryota > Metazoa > Chordata > Mammalia > Eulipotyphla > Talpidae > Scalopus > Scalopus aquaticus. Next base: position 11,496 of record PVIJ01002696.1, on the reverse strand, counting down.
CTGGGAAGTAGAAGAGGGGTTATCATTTTCCAATGTAGCAGCTACTCAACACCTCTTGACAAAAATGTTCTTTTTGGCCACCCAACTTGTTTTGCCCTTGGAAACCAAATGGTCTATTAACCTGTTGCCTTCCCACTTCTGCCGGTTATTGTTATTGCTCCTGATGGTTAAGTGTGATACTTGGCTTCTGATGTTCTAGGCATCATCTCTATTGCCACACTGACGCACAAAGCCCTGTTCCATTGCAATATTTCCTAACATCAACCTTGACTGCAGAGGACAGATGTTATTGAGCAAATGAGCAATACCAGTGTTCCCCTATTTAATGCATTCCCTATTATTTAGTGAAATAACTGTTGCTTATTTCCTCACTCTCAGAATCATACATCTGGTAGGTTTTCTGGTTTTCCATATTAATGCTCTCTTTTTGGCCACTATTCTGAGTCTACTGATTCCTTCTTTTGTCAGTTCTCTGCCAAGGCATCTCTGGCACCTTCATGTCACTTATTGCAGGTCACCAACATGTCCAATGATCTAGGAAGCCATTCAAGAAAAGCATGAGGACAATCTTGGGGTGTAACTATTTTACAATTTATATACTAAAGGGATGGTTCTCACAGTTGAGTCTATATCAGAATTCCCTGCAAGGTTGGTGAGAACATAAACTGCTGGCCAATACCCCAGTCACAATTTAGTAGGTCTTAGAAGGAGTTTGAGAATTAGCTTCTTCAACAAGTGTCCTCAAGGTACTGGTGTCAGTGCAAGGACAATACTTTGAAGACCATTAGCTGGAACATGGGGTAAGTCATTATTCCATCTTCTGTTACCCAGACCCACATCTACTTGGTGTTGAAGTCTGTCTTCTTCACATGTTTTGCAATGTTATAACACAGTTGAATGTTTGATGATGTTCAGATGAATGAGCACATATGATATACATGTTTTAGTATGTACTTTTGCTTATCTGTTTACAACACTGTGTTGATACATACTACTTGCTTTGGGGTTAGTTATTATTCATTTACTTGCTCCAACTAATGAATACTTATTCTTAGACAGGTAGGTGACTGAAAGTGGTAAATGTTCATTTCAATGATTCCAGGTTTGTCTTGGTTTGGCTCTGACTGGCTCCCACATATAATGGAGACTAGGCCCTCAAAAGGCATCCTAGAAATCCATATTTAAAAAGCATAAACTAGAAAATATCATTCCCTGAATTAAATTTTTGTTACATAATGAATCTAAAATATGATGGTTCAGTCATTGAATGAATGCCAAAATAATAAAATGAGCCAGAATAGACTTTGATGAAGACTGGCAGTGAGAATTTACTGTCCAATTAATATTCAGATTTCACTCCACATTCTAGCTTACCATTCCCTCCTCATAAGGCAGCTTGTCTAGGTACAGGTTACCAAGGATCAATTGTTGTGAATTTCAGATGTTCAGCAAGTGTCAGATGCTGCTTAGACGTTTCCAAGGAAACAGCTTTGCTTATCAGTGGTTGTCTCCACAAAAGAACCAACTTTAAATACACTATTTCCTAGACACCGAAGCAATTAGCTAGGGAACTTCTACTCCTGAAAAACCCACAAATCTTGTAAAAAAAAATAAAGGCAATTCAGTCTTCTTAATTTGAAAGATAGTCCAATAAAATATTATAAATATATATCCCTTTGTTTTCAATATAATGGAAGAGGACGTGGGCATAAAACTTAAAATACTGAATAATCTAGTTTCAGTACAACATGTGAATTGTATTGATCTCGCCTGTATTATGACATTATTTTAAGCAAGATTATTTTAGTATTTTATATTTGAAATTTTATAACATAATGTCTTAATCTATCTGTACAGCTGATTCCATATGTAAATAAGCTGCAACTCCATATCAAACTTGGGAGCAATGTGAAACTTGGACTGTGATTCAGAGAATTTTGAAGCTTAGTAAAATTTGAGAACCTACGTTCCTGTACAGTGTAAAAAATCACCTATATGGAAGAAAAATATGTGGGTCCAGAGAAGAAATAACTGAATAAAATGCACTCTTCTGACAGTGAAAGGACACTATTATCACAGTCTGATAAGCCTATAATAAGCACATTTCCCTAGCAGCAAATCTGGTCAACAGTTGCCAGTGGCTTCCTACAGAATTGCAGGGATGAGCTGGCTCTTTTTAAATCCATTGTGTGTGTGTGTGTGTGTGTGTGTGTGTGTGTGTGTGTGTTACACATTGCTACACAAAAGCTGACAATAAACTTGTAGAAAATGCATTTCAGTTTATTATTGATTGCATAACCTTTAAAATTACCACTTGTTTTAGAGATTTCTTGATTTCTTTGCCTTTTCTTTGCAGTAATAACCAACATGAAAGGGCAGAGAAGCAAATAACATCAGTTTGGGAAGATGATTTTAGATTGATTTTGTTTGCTTGCTAATTGGGCCTAATGTTACTCTAATATCCTGAAAGTGTTCAGATCATAGCAAGAAAAAAATTTATAATATAATTTCCAGAAGTTTACAAAACAGTTGGAAAGTCAAACTTGTTAATATATGAGAAATCAAACAATAAATGACATTTTTTAACTGAAAACTGCACTGCTTGGTTCAGAGAAGCATTGTGAGTGTTATGATCAGAGAAAGTTTTCTAAAATGAGAGCGACTCAAGTTGTGCCTTGAAATAACAAAGGATATTTTTGTATATATGTGTGATAATGAGAAGTGACAAAAATGCAAGAATTATAAGACTGATTCTAATATCTCTTTAAAAATAGATGTTTTAACCTAGAAATTTATCCAAAAGAAGTAGCTGGAAAGATGAATAAAGATGTGCATACATGTTGGTTCATGACATCTTTGTTTATATTAATTTAAATGAGGCTTGATAGAGAATTCCTCACAATTAAGTTATGATATCATCTAATTGGAATATTAGGCAGTAGTTAAAAGTTAATATAGACATTTATCTTTATGGATTGAGTAAAAATAATAGATTATGGAAGAGCATAGTATTTGCTTATATTTCTATGGTTCTTGAAAGCTCTACTTCTTTTCTTAAAAAGTTTTTTTAAATTTTATTTATTTTTGCATTGAAGAATTGGGATATAGGCCAGATATGTGTGGAGGTGTTTGTGAAAAGATTCACCAGAGACAGAGTGGGGAGCAGAACAGGTGGATTTACTGAAATACACTGCTAGGGGAGAGCAGGTGACACAGGAGAGGTCTGCTATGCCATATGTGGGCTAGCTCCCTGGCTGGGGATTGAGCTCAGAACATAGAGGTGATAGCACTGAGACTTAACCACTAGGCCACCAGGGAGGCACTCTACTTTTTTCTTTAGAGTAATAGTAATTACTATTAGTGTTACAATTATTATTGCCGCTACTCTTCTGGGTTACCAAATACTAAGCATTTTTATGTCAAATTATATACACATTATTTTTTTAGACTCACAAATGCACTGAAATGAATATTATTTTATAGAGTAACTTGAGCAACTTGCTCAAGTTCACACAGTTATTTGCTTGCAGAGGTAGACCTCAGACTCAAGATTGCCTGTATATAAATAAGAGCAGCCTTCCTTACACGTTAACAATGTTCTACCCTTTCCAAAGAATTTTTATTTCATTGTCTCATTTAATTATCACAATAATCCTGTAAGATAACTGAAGCAAATATTATTGTTTATCCATGTATTGGAAACTGTACTAATAACTGTACCCCTAAACTTGCTTCAGTGTCAGAGAATGACATCAAAATCCACTGGGTGGACAAGCTAGAAACATAAGTGCCCCCCCTAGTATCTTTTTGCTGTAACTGCCACTCAAGTGCTTCATCAAGTCTTGTTAGTCTTACCTTCCAAACAACTTTCATGTTTTTTGTTTTCTTTTTTTTTTTTTTTTAGAACATTCTCACTGAGAACTAACATTTTTTTTTTTTTTTATTATTTATACATACAAGCTGGGGTACAGGCCAGAGGCGTGGAGCGGTGAGAGGGTTCACCAAAGACAGAGCGGGGAGCAGAACAGACAGATCAGAAATACACTGCTGAGGGGAGCAGCGGGCAAGGTAGGAGAGGTCTGCCACGCCATGTGGGATTCTCCCTGGCCGGGCGTCGAACTCGCGTCGCCGCTGCCGACAGCTCCACAGCGCAGCGCTTAACCGCTGCGCCACCGGGGAGGCCCTGTTTTTTGTTTTCTAACTGCACCATTACTGTTTTGGTAAAGCCTACAACAATTCCCAGAAAGTTGCAATAATTCCCAGAAATTCTCTTTGCATCTACTCTTCCCACTTAACTCATCCTTTCTGCAAACAGCATTCAAAGTGACAAAGGCATATGTACTCTTGTCACTTACTGGGAGTTACCTGATACTATGATGACAAGACTTTCATCATTAGCAGAATTCCAAAAATCTCAGGATAATCTGTTCCTATCCTGTGTTTCCAGACTGTTTGTGTTATTCTCTGTCTTATACTCTGTGCTACAACCATCCTGGACATATTTCGGTTCCTCCAACAAGAGGATATGACACTTTCTCCACCGGAAATTATTCTCCTCCTTCATATAGGAAAGTCTCTAACTCCAGGTCTCAGCATAAAGTAACTCGATAGGAAAGTTCCCCCTGATACCTCAGTCTAGATCAGGACCATATTCATATATGGTACACCTTATATCCTTTCTTAAGTCACTCACCGTGGTTTTAAGGAATTATGTACTTGCCAGCTTAATATTATTGTTATGAATGTTTTTTCAGATAGAAGGTAGGATCTAAAGGGTAAAGATCATCTCAATCTCATTTACACCACGTCTTCAAAATCGCAAATTTGCCATAGTGTCTGGCAAAGAGGCTGCTCCTAATAACATTTGTTGAATGAATGAAGAAGGAAATGGGTGATCGATATCTGAACTGAGTTTTGAAGAACATGTGGAAGTTAGCCATATGGTTGGGATAGGCAGGGTAGCAGAGATATTGGGGGTAAAGAAACATCAGAAGGAGGAATGTGAGAGTTAGGAAGATGAGAATGGCAAGAGATGAGTTGGACATTCAGCTAGAAGTAATGAAAAGCCCTGCATGCTGTTCTAAAGCATATGGATTTTACCCCAATGATAGTTGGACATGATAAAGGAAATTTCAATAGATAAATGTCTGGATCAGATCTGAGCTATGGCATAAAACACTTAACAGAAGTGGAGTGAATGGATTGGAGAGAAGTAAATTTTGAGACAGGGACTGGTTAAGGATCTGTTAGACTCACTCTCTTGAGAAGTGATGGTATCCTGAGCTAAGGCAGTTGTGCAGGACAAAGAAGGTTATGAAGGTTATGAAGAAGGTTATGAAGGTTATGAAGATTATAAAGGGATTTAATTAAGATGACTTTATCACCAATTGGAGAGTAACTGGGGAGGGGTTATGGATTAATCCTTGCTTTTCATTTTGCAACACTGGATGGATAATGCTCGCATTCATAAAGATAGCAGATAATGTATGAGAGACAGATTTACTCGTGTGGGTAAAACATCGATTTGCTTATTGTATTTTGGATTTGAAGCACTTGAGAGCTGTCAGTGGAACAGCCTAGATGTGAGCCCAGGAGGTAGCTCATAGCACATGAGTAGATATACTTATCTGGGGAACAAGGTAGAGCTCTATTTTATAGTTGAAGAAGCCTTTGAGAGGCCAGTAAAAATTTTTCAGTACACCTACACATAAAAGTTTGGGTACAATTTTAGGGGGCTGACATACAAGCAAAGACCATTTTTATTTGCTTAAAAAGAAGAAGTAGGGAAATAATTAAGAGTGAAGGAGTGAACAACCAAGGTAAGTTCAAGAATAATACTGCACTGGATTGCCCAGAGACATGGAAAAGAATAAAGAATTTTGTCAGAGAACAAAAGAGAGTAAGAAATTGGAGTGATCAGGAAACCACAACTTTCTATTGTTACCACGAAATGCACATTAATATCATATCAGACAGAACAGCTAACAAAAGAATTTCGGGGTTCAGGGAAGGAAGGATGAGTTTGAGACAGGTCATTTTAGGGCGTGAAAGTGTCCTGTGTGGCAGATTCTGGTGATAAAGATGGATGCCTGGGTCACAACCCACTGACAGAGCACACAGGAACGACCCTACTGCACTCTGTGGGCTTCAGTTTCTAAGAAGACGACACAGACACTGACGCCTCCTGCAGAGAAGGCACTGACTGACCACAGGCGAGCTGTGTGCCAGGTGCCCCATCGTGGCCTGGGCCCCCTCCCCACCCACCTGCCCATTGCACAGAGTGAGCAACATCGTGTTCTCTCAGTGCAGGAGCAGAGAGAGGGAGGCAGAGGGTTTGCTAGAATCCACTGACCTCTCCTTCCCCCGTCCAACAATGAGGAGCCCTGGTTGCAGGCAGCTATTTGCTTTGGAGACAGAACATTCCACTGTGTTCTATGTGGTCTGTGAGGCCCAGAAGCCAACAGCAATCGGTGGCTAAACATTGAGAGCCAGAGGGCAGTGATGGAAATGTCTGCCCTGCTGGTCCAGCAGCAGCTGTGGGCTGCCCTGCTGCTATTGTATGACTGTATGAGACAGGTGCCCTGAAGTTCCCTGGCAGATCCTGCTTTGTGCTGTTCTCCTGGTTTAGACATCAAAGATCGGACAGGGTTTGAGAAGAGAGAAAGAACTTTCAGGAACGTGACCTGTTTTTGAAGAATGCCAGGTGAGGCCTGGGAAAAATTCCCCCTTTTATATTGTTGGAGGAGGAGCCCAATTTTTCCGAAGTTAACAGAAAGATTGGAAGCAACATCAATCATACAATAGTTTCCTCAGAAATTTGTTATGGCAGAAAAGAGTAAGATAACAGTCTGAGAAATCATAGATTCAAAACAAGAAAGTTTTTGATTATTTTTTAATTTTTATTTTTTTATTGTTGCATCATAGGTATGTTTCCAGAGTGAGGGCAAAGAGGCACTGAAAACTATTTGAAGAATAGAATATTTAGGAAAATTTTAACCTCTAAGAGAAGATACAAGTTTCTGAAGGTGGAGAGCATGTATCTGATTATAATTTGCAGGAGCATCAGCAACTTAGTGTTGCCACGTAGTTCAGAACAGACGATGGGATTCTGCAGAGACAGCGGGTGTGTTGTCATCGGAGGTGTAAAAGCAAAGACTGGTGATAGTTTGTTAGGGATGATGGAGAGGGGATTCCCAATTAAGTAGAAATTGAGCTACATGAATATCAAGGTCCCTTTTACCTCAGAGATGCTATGATTCTCTTTTCAGGAATTCGTAGGGAGAACCAGAAAACCTTTGATCCTTCCTTTTTGAGAAAATCGGTGCCCTAAATTCAGAAGTGCAAGTTGCACTGCCAGCAGTATTTGAATAGTTTTGGGTTGATGTGCCATGGGAGCTATCTGTCAGATCCAGTTACAAAAAACATATGATACATTAGATTTAATCAAAGGCGATATGTCAGAGCTTCTGCCTTGGGAGTTTGCTAATGATGATGTGTTTTTTTGCCTTTGAAACCATATGACAAATTTTGGGATTACAGAGTGATACTTGCTACTTTCACTTTAATTTTAAACATTAAATGATCTTCACATTTGCCCTCATTCATGTACCAAATATGAAAACATTCAAAATATGCATGGCATGAATGAATCTATGCATGCAAGGATTCAAGATTCCTTGAATCAAACAGAAATCTTGAATAATATGCTGGAAAACTCCAAGAATATAATTTATCTTGAACAACTGCAGAATGCGTGGCTGCTAAAGCAACACTGTGTATACATTTCAGACATTGTTTCTTTTAGGACAATGTACTTCCAGCAATGAACTTGACAAAGTGAAATTATTAAAAATCTAAAACCAAGGTTTGTTAATGAGTGACCCTGAAGATCAGACTTCATCACATCAAAAAGGAGAGAATGTATTATCTCCCGTTTTTATGTATTAGGTCTTGCAAAATAGCTCTTAATGGCAAATGTAAGATGAATGACAGCAAATAAGAAAGGGCCCCTTTAGCACCCCATTTTGTGAGGGAGATGGCATATCAGGCCTGCTGAATTTGGGCACCAAAATGATGTCAAGCATCAATTAGATCTCAGGGCAAGTAACTCTAAGGGGTATATCTGCCTCTAGACTTCATAAGAATACCAAACAGATTAGTTAATAAAAGCTAAAATCACAGGCTAGTGCAAATTTTTCATATAACTGCTCAGTGCTTTTGGTAATTACTATTATTCTCTGCCGACTAACGCAGCAGGTGATGCCCATATTAGGGTTAGATTAGCCTTGTGGGTCTTTGCTTTTCAATGAATTAGTTCCATTTTTCTTATTTTATTTTTATTTACTAATGTAACAGATATTTATGGGACAATCTTAGGGGCTGTATTATGCTGAAGTCTTAACTTTTAGTACCTCGGAATGTGAGAGGTAATTAAACTTAAATGAGGTCACTGGGGCCAGTCTAATCCAATATGGCTGACTATTCTCATAAGAAGAGAACAGGATATAGGTACACAGAGAAAAGACCATATGTAGACAAAGAGAGAAGACAGCCATCTACAAGCCAAGGAAAGAGACCTCAGAATGAAAACAGACCTGCAGGTGTCTTGATCATAGACCTTTGCTCCAGGACTTTGAGGAAATAAATTTCTGTTTAAGCCACCCAGTCTATAGTACTTTGTTATGGCAACCCTTGCAAGAGAGTATAGAGACAGATTAAGTATTACACTGTCATTTAGAGTATTTCAGTGTTTAGAAAGTACAAGATTAATTTGAAAGTTTATTTAAAATAAAGATTCCTTAACCTCGCCATCAGAGTTTCTAATTCAAATTTGAAGTGAGGTCCCAAAATTTAACATTTCTAACCATCTTCCAGGTGACATGATATTCCCGGGGGGAGGGGCATATTTTGGGTAGTCATGTTGCCTTAGTAAATACAAATGCTTTTCAGTAGGTAATAAATCATCTACATCATTGATTTTCTCACTGGTTCATATTTCAGGAATTTTATAATCCCTATGTTAAGGACATCCATCCTTGAAACTGACAATGATGGGAGTGTTTACAATCACAGAAACTGGTAAATGCTGTAAGAAAAGATTTGTATTGCTAGAAAGACAATGGATGAGTATATTAGATTGTTTTTCAAAAAATGTGGAACTAGAGAAAAGTTGAGGGCATGGGCCTGCAGGGAACCCTCTCAGGTGAGAAATACACTGAGAGTAGAGGCAGAAAATGGCCAACTCTTATAACAATAACTTAAAACAACCTAAGGTTGGCAATTTTATTACTGTATTAATAATTCTAACAACAACTTTCAATTGGTTGGTTGAAAAAAAAACTTGGCAATTTGAACTGGAATCACTGCTCTGGCGCTCACTGGCATTTTGGGGATGTGAGGTAACCTTTAGAGCAAAAAATTACTTTTCTATACAAAGATGTAGATGAACAGGGCAATCTGAGCTGCCTCTTCCTTCTTTGAGATTTCTGAGGGTGGGAGTCTAATGAAGTTGCCAAAGTTGTGCCTTAAGAGCCCAATCACTCTAAAATGATTTTTTTTTTTTGAGACTCTAGAGTTCATGTTGTGTAAGTGGCTGGTCCCTAGGAGCATGGGTCAGCCCTAATTACCTCTCAAGGCGGTTGTAAAGCTCAAGTGAGATCATGTGTTCACAGAGCTCAACAAACTCCACCAAATTATGCAAAAGCAAGGTCAAATTTGTATAAGCTTGTGATGTGGGAAATTTGACTGGACTGTGATTTGGTAAGGAAAACTTAAGAGCAATGATTTCTATAGAACTATATTGGTTAATGGTCTCGACATACCTTCCTGTGTTTGCAAGAAGTGGAGAAGGGTACTTTAGTGACTAAATTTAGGAGAATTCTAGAGAAATTTCTTCCACACTGAAAATAGGCTCATATTCATATTAACATTACATTCATTTATTCATTATTTGCATTAATTTCTCTTCTGTCAACAAATACATATTGAGCTTCTATTGTTTGTCAGTGTTGAGTTATATACTAGGACAGATATAAAACTGACAGATTTTCTATTTACAGGGTGCTCACCATTCTGGAAAAGTGATAATTAGAAAACATTTGAAAAAAAAAGTACAGTGCTTTATTGGAAAAACACTTGTATTGTCTCATAAAATTTGCTATTACACCCCTTTTCCCCACCTCCCCAACCCTTTGCCCCCCTGCCCCGTTGAAAACATGATATAGTTTCTAAAAGAAGATGCAGTTATTTGGAACAAGATGGTGAGATGATTGGTATTGAAGTATGTGTATGATGCAGAATAATTGCACATATTAGGATAATTGCAGTGACTCTGTGAACACTATTATTAATTTTGTTTAAATGAAAACTGGAAAGTATCTCTTTATTCAGACTTGACTAAGCCTGCCTCTTCACAGTGGAAAAGCATACCAATTACCTGGAAAATAAAGACCTCCAAACAGTCTAACCCAAACAATGTGAACACTTGTGTAATTTTGTTTTAAAAAAACAATATGATTTCAACAGTGTGCACTTTATCTGTAAGATTTCAGTATTGGATATTGACATGGCACAGAAGAAAATTTTAAGTGCACGTAACTCATGCATGCAAACTAACAAACACAAAACTGGAGCCTGAGTTTGTTTTGATCCCAATTTTATGTATCTTATAACACTTGGGTTGGGAGACTCACTGAAGGGGAGGCACTGGTTCTCCTAGGGCTAGCTAGTTCCCAGAGAAAAAAAAACAAGACTCCTGTGAGTAAGCCTTTGTATGCAAACTAACCAGCCCTCACTCCTAGGAGAAAATATTCCAGTGCTTGATACCAGGCAGCCAGAGACAACTCCGTATCCCAGAGTTCACAAAGATTACTCAAACTAGCCAGTCCTGAACTGTTACCACACTTTGCCCTTTCTTTTCCACAAAATTCACAATAAAAGTTTTTGCCCCCTAACTGACCTGAGCAGCTTTGCATTACAAAGAGTGGTGTGCGCCCTCCTCTTGGGAACTGCAAGGAACACACTCTTCTTTTTGATTTATCAATCATTTACAGAACTATATAATTTGGGGAATACAATTTTACACCTTTATATGAGCATATATTTCACATACCCTCCTATCCTACCCCCTCTTCCCAAGCCCAGTCCCTCTGGAAACTATTATATTTTTCACAGAAATACTTCTGCTGTACTTTGCCAATTTATTTTCTCTGGTTATTTATAATGCAAATAAGTGAAACCAGGCAGTAACTGTCTTTCACTTTCAGACTTATTTCATTTAGCATAATCACCTTAAGATCCCAAAAAATGGGCAGAAGAGCTCAAAAGGCACTTCTCCAAAGAAGAAAAGCAAATGGCCAACAGATACATGAAAAAATGCTCAACATCACTTATAATCAAGGAAATGCAAATCAAAACCACTATGAGATACCACCTCACACCTGTGAGGATGGCACACATTAAAAATACAGGCAACAACAAATGCTGGAAAGGATGTGG